>JAXGGA010003808.1:0-96868 GCA_038373865.1 Uloborus plumipes
AAATGTTGAACGAAAAAGTGTTCAAATTGAAAATTTAAATACTGTAATGAAGTATCCTTGCTGAGATCCTTCGAACAAAAAAAAAAGTTTATTTAAATCGGACTGTTCATTCAAAAATTATTAGGGGTGACAGCTTGCTTGAGCGGTTCAATGTTGAACGAAAAATTGTTCAAATCGGAAATGTAGATACAGGAATGAAATATCCTTGAAAAGATCTTTCGAACAAAAAAAAGTTTGTTCAAATCGGACTGTTAACTAAAAAGTTAGCATCGCGGGACAGGTTGTTGAACGGCTCAAAGTTGAACCAAAAATTGTTCAAATCGAAAAATCAAATATGGGAATGAGCTGTACTCGCCGAGATCTTTCCAACAAAAAAAAGTTTGTCCAAATCGGAATATTCATTCAAAAGTTATTAGGGGGGAGGACAGACAGATAGACCGACCGACAGACCGACACACAAATTCCCCATCTCAATACCCTACTTTCAAATTTTTAATTTTTCGATATTCATTTTACCTTTTTATTTTTTTAACTTGGCGATATTTTTTGGACTTGGCGATATTTTTTTTAACTTGGCGATATTTTTTGGACTTGGCGATATTTTTTAGATGCATTAAGCCAATTTTAATACTTTTTTCGTCTTTCTTTTATTTTTAACGGGAAAGTAGGCTAAACAAGAAGTTCTGTCAAGAACTAAACGAGCCTACTTTCCCGTACATCGACATCGGCATTCTAGCATCTGATCATTATTCTCTTGATTATCTGAGACTGAAAATTATGTCAAACATACCTTTTTAGCACTTACTAGAGGGTACTTACAATTGGTCACTTAGAATCCAATCGAACAGGTATCTTGCCGAATTTGTTGCAAGAATATTATAATAACTATATATGGATAATTTTTTCAATTAACGCCAGTTTTGGCGCCAAAGACTATGTAATAATACTTTACTTCTTACACGATATAACTAAAATAAAATGATTGTTGTCTGATATTTGTAGACTGCGCCAAAATCCTTATCATCGAGATAATACTCCCACAGTTGAAGAAAAGTTCAGGGTTTTTTTTTTTTTTTTTTTTTTGCCGATTCCGTACGTTGTCATTAAAAAACTTTTAAAACTTACGTCAAAGCGTAAAGTAATCCGCATCTCCCCAAAAACAACATTGTTGTAAAAAAATCCCCCGCCAAGAAAACCTTAAATACTCAGCCTTAAAAAGTTATGATATCGAGTTTTCCCGCCAAGTTTGTGCCAAACTACAACTAACCTGTACGTATAGTTCTTTTAAATTGTTTTCAGTTTTGCCAGGCGGGAAGCTTTGTCTTGTGAGGTGGTTGCTTAATGAGTAAAAACTTCCCGCCTGGCAGGACTGAAAACAATTTAAAAGAACTATACAGGTTAGTACAGGTTAGTTGTAGTTTGGCACAAACTTGGCGGGAAAACTCGATATCATAACTTTTTAAGGCTGAGTATTTAAGGTTTTCTTGGCGGGGGATTTTTTTACAACAATGTTGTTTTTGGGGAGATATCACATGTTTTTGCATTAATATTATTTCTTTGCCTGTTTTTTTTTTTTTTTTTTTTTTTCTCTTCAAAATTTACCTTGCATGTTTTTTTTTCCCTTCAACATTTTTCTTGGCTGTCCGACATATGTGGTTTTCTTGGCGGCATGCATTTGGTGCAAAAGTTCAAGGATCTTCTTCAGTCTAGGATAAATTTGAAATCAATCACAATGTACCACCCGAACCGACGCAAAACAAAGCTAGTTGCTAACAATACTACGATTAAATTAAAAGTTAAAAAAAAAAAAACCCAACCCTTACTGCCGATCTCATATTAAAATGAACTAAATTGAAGATCCCTTTTAAAAGCCTTATGCAATAAAATCAATTACAAATATTTTATTTACTAGTTAAGGATTCCGGGCTGTTGTGCCGTGGTCTAAATGGCTTTAATCCATACGTTTCGATCGCAAATGCGGCGGTCATCTTCAGTGGGTGTCGTTGATTCATTTGGCGACTGATGCGAAATTTCGAACTGCTGCAAGATTTTAAATTGAAAACGCAGCGCCCTCTACCTTCCGGCTCGAGATTGACAGATGACTGGATGCCAAAGCTTGTTAACTTTTACTTCTTCCTCCTTCTTGTTAAAATTATTTGGGTGTTTGAAAATTTCAATGGCCTCTCTATTCAATCTGGGGAAATAATTTGAAGTCCGTGAAATTATTTTGGCCTCTTTGAATTTTATATCATGTATTCCATTACTGAAAGTGTGCTCCGCGATAGCCGACTTTTCAGTCTGACCCAGCCGGCAATCCAGAGATCCGTTGTCCGCCGCAGGAGTTTATAAGATCCCCTGTTCCTGTGGATTAGTTTATATCGGGACGACAAAACGGAGCGTTAATACAAGAATCAAAGAGCATCAGAGAAATTGCCGGCTGGGTCAGACTGAAAAGTCGGCTATCGCGGAGCACACTTTCAGTAATGGAATACATGATATAAAATTCAAAGAGGCCAAAATAATTTCACGGACTTCAAATTATTTCCCCAGATTGAATAGAGAGGCCATTGAAATTTTCAAACACCCAAATAATTTTAACAAGAAGGAGGAAGAAGTAAAAGTTAACAAGCTTTGGCATCCAGTCATCTGTCAATCTCGAGCCGGAAGGTAGAGGGCGCTGCGTTTTCAATTTAAAATCTTGCAGCAGTTCGAAATTTCGCATCAGTCGCCAAATGAATCAACGACACCCACTTAAGATGACCGCCGCAGTTGCGATCGAAACGTATGGATTAAAGCCATTTAGACCACGGCACAACAGCCCGGAATCCTTAACTAGTATTTACTCCGGCCGTGAAAGCCTTCATTCTTAAATATTTTATTTGTTAACAAATAGAAACTGGCAACAGATGAAATTAAAAATCATTGAGTTTTCTTTCCTCGTGGCCCAACAATGAAAACATAAATGCTCAGATGTTGAACAGAGCTAGTAGATAGAAATCGGACCAATTTTAAGCATTAATAACTCCGGGGTGCGATGACCCCGGGGGCTAAATTTTGGGAAAACGTCCTCAATGTCTCATCGAGAATATTCATACCAAAAATCAACACTAAAGACCCCCGGGGAGAAAAGATACGGAAAATAAAAACGAGGGGGGAGGGGGTGGGGGGTCGAAAAACCCCCTATGCCGAGCTTTGGGACAAAATAAATGTGGGTGCAAAAGCAGAGCTCAATCCGAGTTACCGTTTAGTCTGTAGCCCTGTCAAACAATTTTTAAAAAGTGCGAAAAATAGCAATTTTATAACATTTATCACCTGTCCCCCTGAGGGTCCTGGATGTTTTGCTTTAGTATGTGCCGTCAGGGGCCGCTGGAGATTGAGTATACCAAAAATCAACTCTAGGGATCTTTATGGGGCTGAGATACAGAGGGGTGAAAACCCCGGTTTGGTTACTCGCGTAAACAGTCCTTGTCGCTCTTTTACATTTTTCTTTGCGACGAAAATTTCTTGGCGGCTTGTATTTAGTTTTCTTGGCGGGGCGGGACGCTCCCGCGCCCCGTGATACGAAATTAATCAAACCCCAAAACTAAAATTACCATTAATTTGTGTTTTTCGCACAAATAATTGTCAAATGCTCCCGACTAATTTCGAAATCACTTCGGACAAAAACTTTTAGCGTCATTTCATGGTCAGCAATATTCTCTCAGCATTAAATGACAATTTTTCTTTGACAAAAATTACTGACTTAATAATACTTAAGCATATTTTCAAAAAGTAGGGAGGGGAGCAAAATTATCCTAGGTATCCCAAAACAATTACCGCAAATTTAGCGACATTTTGAATCGTCAAAGCGGTACGTTTTGAGTTCTTTTAGTTTAGAAATAAAAAGGCGATTATAAATTGTTTCTCAATATTTTTACTGGCCCAGGCAACGCCGGGTATTTTTGCTAGTAAATAAATAAATAAAAAATAATAATTAAAAAAAAATTTGAACTGGCACGACCACTTGGCGATATATTGCCAAGCTTTTGGTCGCCAATTTTTTGACGCCAACTTAGCGACATATCGCCAAGTTGGCGACAGATTTTGCGAAAATTTAGGTTTAAGTTGGCGCTACTGGCGATATTTTGAGCAAAATCCACTGAATGATGTTAAAATCTGAGATATTTAGAAACTGAATCATTGTAAAACATTTTTTTGCATTGTTTCGTGGCAAACTAGGGGTGTAAAAGTTCGAATTGCTATCTTGCTCACTCCTAGCACTATTTCAATACTTAAGGCAAGGCTTCACTAGATAGCGTTTTATACAGGCTGCTTCATTTGATCAAAATCTTTGGGATAAAAACGGATACATGTCGCCTAGCGACATCTATCGAATTTTGTGGTAACTAACATTATATACAAATCAGATAATAAAAGACAAAATTAAAATTTAATTTGTTGGCGACAATTTTACAATTTGGCATTCAATTCTATTTTATTATATTTTAACGTCATTTAATAGCTTGTTCGATTTGCTGGTTTATTCTGCATTTTAACGGCTTGTAATTAGTTAGCGAATTATTTTTCATTTTAATTGATTCTAATTATAATTAAACTATGAAACGACACTGGCACCGCAGAGCGATAAATCGCGATTTTGGAACGATAGCTCCATCAAAACTTTTGATGAGTTTAGATTGTCAAATTAATTTATTTGGCGATTTTTTTACATTTTAATGGACATTTTGGAATGACTATGGCACTAATATCTTGAAAAGCACATCAAGAATTTGTTCTCCGTAAAGCTTTTGAGAATATTTCAATAACCGAGATCTTGGTAGTATGTACGTTTCAGTTATAGGTACGTTTTTTAACTTGGCGATGTATTTTCTTACCACCTAAGCGAAGATTAAAATTTTAAGCTTGCATCGTCTTCATGGTAGCTTCTTTTCTCTTATTTTGCATTTTAATTTAAATTTCAATGATAATAATGGCTAGATATATTTATTAAACTTATTATGTTACATGCTAATGGAGCTTTTAAAGTTGATTTGGCGAGTTTTTTAACAAGAATTCTCACATTATTTCGCAGCTTTTTTTTCAGTTGGCCCATTATTTTACTTTCAAGTATTAAACGTATGTGTGAAATTAGAAACAAAAAAGGGAAGATTTCGGTGATTGGAAGTCTGGTTATCTTTCCCTATTGGCGTTAAATCTTTGTGGCCAATTTATGAGCGAGGGAAATACTTCCTTCGCAAACATAAACTAAAGAGCAACAAAATAAAGTAATTATCGCCAAAAATTTGGCAACCACACCAGATTCCCAATTATCGAAATATTATCAATGTGTGAAATTTAACATAAAAAGAACATTACCTTTTAATGTTGTGTAAATGAAAAAAAAATTTACATTTGGTCGTCGTAATATTGTAGTTTTGTTTATTTTTTTCGTACTTGTATTGCTCTTTAGTACTAAGCGATTATATATGCTCATTTCGTTGTTACTAAAGAAATTTTTTTTCTTGTCAATCGTCTTTCCGTTGAACACCAATCGCTTCATTGCAGGGCATTCATTCTGGGGCATCAAAAGGAAATGTCTCTGCGAATAGATTCGCCATTTATCGCTCTGATGGGTCAACGCTATCAAAATGAACATCTGAGCTTTTGCGTAGCAATTAAGATCGTGTGAGCAACAATAATGAAACTAAATAGTAAATAGAACAATCTTATTTCATTGCTACATTTTTATTTATCGGCTGCGAATTTAAGCGTATATTTTATTAATGCAGAGATGTCAAAATTGAACGCCATTGCTATATGTTGCTAATTCGAAGAAAGTAAATGAATGAATGTCGTATGACTGAATCATGAGTTGCGACCAACTTTACCTGAAAAGGGAATTTATTTCCTCTAAAAAGCAGTACTAATAAGGCCTTCGGCATCAATTCACTCTGTACTCCACTTCAGTAAACTATATCAATATTTTTTAACCCTTAAAGATAGGATGAACATCACTTTTTACAGCAGAAACAATGTGCTAATAAATGTAAACAAACACATCATTCAGCGCTCTCTAGCGGGCAAATCTTTACCATTGATGTTTTGAGTAATGAAGCAGCCTGTATAAAACGCTATCTAGTGAAGCCTTGGATGGGTCAACGCTATCAAAATGAATATCTGAGCTTTTGCGTAGCAATTAAGATCGTGTGAGCAACAATAATGAAACAAAATAGTAAATAGAACAATATTATTTCATTGCTACATTTTTATTTATCGGCTGCGAATATAAGCGTATATTTTATTAATGCAGATATGTTAAAATTGAACGCCATTGCTATATGTTGCTAATTCGAAGAAAGTAAACAATGAATGAATGTCGTATGACTGAATCATGAGTTGCGACCAACTTTACCTGAAAAGTGAATTTATTTCCCCTAAAAAGCAGTACTAATAAGGCCTTCGGCATCAATTCACTCTGTACTCCACTTCAGTTAACTATATCAATATTTTTCAACCCTTAATAGGATAAACATCACTTTTTACAGCAGAAACAACATGCTAATAAATGTAAACAAACATTTAGGAGGTCCTTTTTCAGCGCTCTCTAGCGGGCAAATCTTTACCATTGATGTTTTGGGTAATGAAGAAGCCTGTATAAAGCGCTATCTAGTGTAGCCTTGAAAGTAGCAGCTTCTTTGCACTTTTACAAAATGTGCAAAATAGCTGCTTTTCGCAACGTTAAAAATTTGGAAAAAAAAAAACCTTTCACCGGTGTTTTTTTCATGTAAAACTGTTACTTTTATTTTAAAGATTGTTTTTTTGGTATTTTTTGTAATAATATTCAATTGAAACGGTACGATAAGTAATTATTGCATAGTGTTGAAAAAAATCACAGAATTTTTTGAAAAGTAAGCGCAGTATCAAAGTAAAAAATACCGTATAAACTGGCGTGCATCGCCTCGTGCTTTGTCTTACTTTGTCACGTGTCACATTATTTTTCACAATCATATTCTTATTAAAAATGCGTGATGTCACACTTCTTGTTACCCCTCTCCTTTTCCTTGTCAAAAATTCACCTGAAAAAAACCTTAAAGTATAATTAGAAACTTAGCGATATTTTCAATCTTTTTGGTGCGAACATTTCGGTACCGGTGTCACTGGTTTATAGAAAAAAAAGCTCTCAATTTTTGCCGTATAGGTGCGACTGTAAACGCTTTTTATGTTGAAAAATAGCCTTAAAACACTGAAAAAAAATGGATGCACTACTAGTTTGATATTTTCAACAGAGTCTACATAAACTAATTGTATATACTGTCGGCCCCGCTTAAACGAATACTGTCGGTTACAAGAAATATTATTCGATTAAACGGGGTATTCGATCAAGCGGGGATCTTTAACATTAAGTCTATGGCATCGGTTCCGAGATATTTTATTCGTATAAGCGGGGTATTCGTTTGTCGGTTACCCGATTAAGCAGGGACGACAGTAGTAGGTTTTTTTTTAAATTTATACTTCATAAATACTACTTTTTTTCGTAAATAATAATAATAACAAAAAAACATGCAACAATTTACGAGTACAAAAAAAGAAAAATAGTCTGAATTTTTTTGACAAAATTATTTTGAAATCTTATTTTGAACAATTCGTAAATATGGAAACGTATTTTTATCAAGTTTTTCTCTAGGTGTGACAAAAAATATCGTTTGCTGTACATGTTTTCGATTCAATGTGTATCATATGAACACAAGGGCGGATTGATCTTCTGGTTTTGAGGGGGCAAATTCTGGAAGGGGAAGGCGATCTCTTATGGATTTGCACATGTTTGTCTGCTCCTTGAATATTAATTGAAATGATCGAAATCACTTATTATATCATCTTTGTCATTCTGAAATATATTCTAATATCAAACACTGATATTTAATTGTAGTTTTTTCAGTCATGGTTGAAAATTTTTCAACGAAAGAAATTTCCCAATATTCACTGGTTTTAAATATTCTTCATTATTTTAATTGCTATTTTCAGCACATGGCTCATTGACGCTTCTTTTAAATAACTATGAAGAATTTGGCTTGGTTTTATAGTACTTTTTGAATTGGGTCTAATTTGGGTCTGAATTTGGATTTTGCTCACCCCCGACTGAATGTTGAGTCGGTTTTCGACCTGTCAGCACGTGCATATGTACCTACCAACATATAAACAGCCGAAAAATTCTTTTCAGCTGCTCCCGACTTAATTACAACGAGTTTTCTCCTGACGTATGTATGTAGGTATGTGCGTATGTATGTCGCATAACTCAAAAACTGTATGCCGTAGAAACTTCTAGTTTGGTATGTAGGCTCTGAGGGGGGTCTAGTTGTGCACCTCCCATTGTGGTTGCATTTGAATGTTCCCAATGGGCTGTTTTACACCTTTTAAGGGGTAAATCAATGTTAATTTCAATGCAGTCTTTGTGATATGAATTGGCGCGACCACTTGGCGATATATCGCCAAGCTTTTGGTTGCCAAGTGTTGGCGCCAACTTGGCGACATATCGCCAAGTTAGCGACAAATCTTTCAAAAAAAAATATTTCTTGAGTTTTGGTTCAATTTGGCGCAATTGGCGATATTTTGTGAAAAACCCACTGAATGATGTTAATATCGGCGATATTTAGAAAATTTAATCATTGTAAAACATTTTTTTGCATTCTTTCGTGGCAAACTAGGGTTCTAAACGTTTGAATTGTTATCTTGCTTTGTCCAAGTACTGTTTTAAAACTTAAGGGATCTACTAAGAAATTTACACATAAATGGAAGTAGTGTGGGGTCCATACTAAATTTTTTTTAAGAGTAATTTTTCGTGTCGCTTATTTTGTATTTCATTTAATTTGTTCATAACAGAAAGAATTCAAAAATATATGCTTATGCATAATATTAAACTGGCTTACAACTCCCTTCTTTTCTATTTTAGTTGATAATGAGAAAAAAGCTCCATCCACTGGTATGTCTGGCGAAACCAGTCCCGGCACGTTGAACAAAATACAACCCAGAGGTTAGTTTATGTTTAGTATTCTTGTCTGTTTAGTATCATTGCATATCTCGTCAGCATAATTGATTTGCGAGAAACGCTGAAGCGGCAAGAATAGGAAGCAGAAACGCTTGAGATGCGATAATTTATGCGCCAGTCTCAGTTATATAGAACCATTTGTGAAGTTTTGAGAGTAAAAATATGAAGAGTAATCAAACTAATGCAACGAGTAGCAGAATTCCCTTACAATTTCGTGTCACTGATTGACTGATTTTTGTATGGCTATCATTTCTTGATGATACGTGCGTTATGTTACGCAAATTTTTGTCTGCCCAGCCACTCCACTCCCACCTTTCTTATTTTCAAGTCTTGAGATTTTTTTATACGATTGGCAAAAAAAAAAAAAAAAAAAAAAAAAAAGAAATTTACTTTTTGAAGAAAATGAAGAAAAAGAAATAACTGGAATGAGAAGTTTAGATCGCGCAAAGTTTTTGCAAAAATATTCCATTTTGTAACAAATAAACGTATGAATCAAATATATTCAATATAAGAAATAAGAATTAAATATAGGAAATGTGGGAATAGTAATGTAAAGTTTGCATTTCTAAATGAGTATTAGAATAGCAAGCTTAAATGTTAAATCAAACTATTAAAGAATGAAAAAATAAAAAACATAAATAAATAAAAATGTGTGAGAAATTATCGATGCCTCTATTTTTTTTATATTATCAATTAATATTTATAAGTTGGTTAGTGAATATTTGCTTTTATTTTTCACACTAGTCAATGCAAGGAGGACTGTGCACTTAAGAAACATTTCTTGAATACGAATTTAAAATAAATCACCCGGCCGGATTTGTTGTGTGTTTTCGTAATTGGCTTCAATCAACACATGTTGACAATAAGAGCTGCATCGCATCGAATCAAAGTTGAATGCTTTCAATCTGCTTCCTTATGCCAGCAATTCCTTTTTGCAAGGCCCCAACGAGCCGTGCACTGTGTTTACGAACTCAACGCAAAGCAATTAGGGTAACTGGTTGGATTGCGTAATCAGCCAGACGAGATGAAACAAACGAAGCTAAAGTAAATAGTAGTTGATCAAAAAATAATGAATTTAAATTGGGAATTTCTCTGATGAAAACAAAAGGCATTCCTGAGCAAGGTTGAGGGAACAAAATCATCAACAACGATTGAAGAAAAATTTCTTTGCCGTGCAAGCGAACATGTTAAGATGAACACATAAAAATGTATGTGGACGGATATCCACCCCCCGAACAAAATATTTAAAATTAATTTGAAATGAATAAATTAAAAATAAGTTGTCTCCATGTTTGTGTGGGTTTAAAAATTACTTCCTTTTGTATATTTGCTGTGGCGCTGGGTTTTAAAATCCAGTACGGGAGGGGGGGGGGGTGAAACACGGAGTTCAGAGGCAGGGGAAACGAAAGAGGGTTAAATTTCAAAATTTAACCTTCATAAAAAATATGCTATAGAGGTTTTTAATTATTTTGTTTGAAGAGGTGTTTGATGGAAAATATCATTTTTTTACATCAGGTTATTGTCACAGTTTATTCTCAGTTATTGTTCCACAGGTATGTTTCTCTGCAAGGAAGAATTAGTGCATTTAAAACATAATTCTAAGAAAGTAATGTAGAAAATATCTAGGATTTTAAAATGAAATTGCTCTTACACTTTACAGAAGACATAGAACAGATAAGTATTTGCTATTTTGAACAGGTATAAAAAGCCAGTTGTGTTCAAAAACTATTTTTAAATGTTAATACAAATATTAACATTTAAAAATATTAATTAAGCAATCCATATTCCACGGTAACCCCAGTTATTTATATCATTAAAAAATCAATATTTGCTACATCTGCTGATTTATTCATGGTCCTACTCTGAAAATGTTTGGATTTAGTCATTAAAACACACTAAAAATATTTTTTTAAACATTTTTAAAGCACATTATTTAAAATAATTTTGAATTCCAAATTATCGGATTTTGTGAGTTTGTTTTTTGTTTTATTTTTAGTTCAAGTATACTTGTGTTTGTTTTTGAAACGAGCTACTCACAACTCTGTGCCTCCCAATGCGATATAACTTGAGTAGTAACATATAAAAGTATACTGCTGGCAAGTAAAAAAAAGTGCTTGTCACGAATTAAAAAAAATAATTTCTTATAAATTATGAATTCTAGTGTTTTTAATAATAATTTAAAAGGCCAAAGAAAAAAAAAATGGTAGTTTCATACAAATCTAAGATGATGAGATTGATAATATATAATACAGACATATATTTTGTTGGTTCATTTGACATGGAATGACCCCATGTTAAAAATCAGTAAGGCTAGTTCCAATAAGATATTCTTTACATTTTGAATAACCTATTTGCATTACTGTTTCACAGAATACTTTTGCCTTTTCCTCTTAGAATCTTACTGGTTCGCACATGGAGGACTTGAAGACTCATTCAAAAATGCACAATCAAAGCTTCCAGGTTTGTTTTGTTTATTTTTGCTATCTTGTACTTGTTAAAATGAAATTGATGTGATAGAAGATATGGTTTTTCTTGTAATTTTTAAAATTGAGAACTGCTTTAAGTAATGTTGATCAGGGCCTGATCAAGCCAAAGGGATGTTGTGGCTCTGTTAAAATTTTGGTGCCCCTCTCACTCTCACAAGAAATCTGCATATTTTCAAAGTAGTTGCTTCTCTAAGAAGGTGAAAAGAAAGAAATTTATCCCTTTTTGGTCCCCCTGAAATTGTGCTGCCCAGGTCCATGAACCTGCATTACCGTGCATTAATCAGGCTTCTGATGTTGGTATTATCACTTTTAAGTGGCTTAAAATTTGAGTTTATGTAAAATGTATTCTTAATGTGTAGTTTTGTAAGATACCTAAAAGTAAGAGTTCTTTCCAAGACTTATTTTCCATTATTTGCTTTTAAAAGTAGGATATTTTCCCATTTATTTATGTTCATAAGACTTTTGCATATGTATGATAAACTTTGGAAAAATTTATTTTCAAAGATGTTAGTCAAATATTTGTAGTTTCGAGACAAAACATTTTGTAATATGTGGTGGTTCATATTTGCTACAAAATTCTGAAATGGTTGTAAACATATGATTCTGGGTTACGAGGAGCTTTGTCTTTAATGCGAAAAAAGTAAACAATTGTCAAGAGCTATGTTTTTTCGTTATAAAAAGAGTTCCTGGTAATCCTGAAACATGTTTGCAATTATTTGCCAATTTTGAGGCTTTATTAATGCCATTTTCATCATTCATATTTTCAATACAAACTTATTGTTTTGTTTCACTTCCTAATTTTGAACATGTTTATTAGCTGATCCAAAGGATCTGCAGAGTCAGAAGGATAAGGAGGAAAGGATCCGAATCTTCCGTGAACAACAGGAGGAGGAAAGGCTGAAGAGGCTAAAGGATCTGGAGCAGCAATTTCTCCAGTCAAAGAAACACAGGGAGCAGCAAGAAGAGGAAAGAAAGAGGAAAATAGAGGAAGCTCGAGTCCGAGAACTGGAAAGGAGACAGCAGGTTGAAGAAAGGAAGAGGCAGATATGGGAAGCTGAACAAGTGAGATCATTATTAACACTTTTTGTTTTGTCAAAAAAAAAAAAGATAAATAAATAAGTAACAAATAAAATGAAAAAGCATTTTACTTAACCCTAATTCACAAGTGAGTCTGAATAAATATTCGGCATCTTGTATTCACAAGTGTGAATCTGAATGTTAGGCATCTTGTTTAAACATTGTATGGAGACACTATATTATGCAAAATGCATAGTTGTTTGTATATAAGTATATTATATGATACTAAAAAATTATTTAATGTTCTTAGCTTTTGCTCGATAGTCCCTCTTCAACACTTTTTTTCTTTATAAATGATATTGAGTTTTCAATATTCATAATTTTTTTCAAAACTAACTAGTGATTTTTACTTTTGTGCTGAGGTTTTTTTTCCTTTGTTAAATAAGAAGAATGTATTAGAAAATATTATTTTACCTAATTCTGTAGAAGCAAAAATTCTCTACCTTTTTTGTCTTTGATGCAATACAAGTTTGTTTCAGTATCATCAAATCTGCCACTCGCATATATGTGTAGATTAATGTCAATAAATAAATTGTTAATTTTCTGTTAGTGACACATGTTTAAAAAAGTCGCAGGAAGTAGAAATGATTTCTTTTCCCGAAATGTTTGATGTGTTTTCCTAAAAAAGCAAATAGTTGTCAAAAATAAACTTTTTTCGAATAGAGCTTGTAGAAATGCACATTAAAATTAATCAAGTTGATATTGCCTCAAGTATAAAAAAAGCTGTTTTTTTTTATATTGAAGAGCATAGCTGTGCACATGGTGCACAGGTGAGTGAATACATTCACCGCTACACAGATGCATTTGCTGCAGATATGTATAGTGCCCAATAATCCTTAATTAACATTTAATATTTTCAAAGTTTTCTGATAAATTCACGAAAAAAGTTCACCTCTTGCATTCATGGATACATGACTGAAAGCAAAAGGTATTTCCTTACTAAAAAATGTTATCTACCTACTGTATATTGTTTTTCATATTTGCAGATAGTTTTGAAGAAAGTGTGCAAATACTTTACATTTTTATCTATGTATGTTGAAGAACCCTCTGTTTCTTTTGCGTAAAGGTTGTGATCACAGTTTATTTTCAGACTCTTAAAAAGACCTAATTAAAGTTCATATGAATTTTTTTTTTCTCAGTGAAAACTCAAGGAAATGAATCAGAAAAGTTCAGTAAAAACTAGTGTGTGTGTTTTTGAATTAGAAAAAAAAAAAAAAAAAAAATCCTTCCTTTGGTGCTGTGCAACTTGACAAATATTGCTTTATTTTGTCATAGAGTTCATTTTCATGCCTTCCTTGTGTCCTTGTAACTCTAAAATGTGTTCACAACTTTTATTGTTGATTTGTGCCTTAATTTTCTTTGTTTTTTAATCTACACTTTGCACTGTATAAAAGCATCATTTTCAATTTAAGATCGTTCATTCTGAGAAATCTTCCATGCAGGAGCGTAAAGAAGCCATCTTACGTCGCAACATGGAGAGAGAAGCTAGGATAGAAGCCAGAAGGAACGCACAACGGAATTCTCAGTGTTTCGCATTTGGGAGCTCGACGCCCAGGTCTTTCGATCTGGATCTCGCAGCCATAGGCGTTGGCAGAAGCACAGGCCAAGGTTCTGTTTTAATGTCTTCTGTGAGCAGCAGAAAGTCGGAAGAAAGGGAGCTCGGCCCACCTAGAGCAACATCTGCTTGCAGTCTCGATAGAAAATTTGGTTAGTCCATTTTTTAAAATTAAAGAACAAGAAATCCCATAGGTTCTGAAGTTAAAACGTGAAATTTAATGTTATTATTGTTCAATGTGCTGAAATTATTATTCAATTTGTGTCCTAAAACTTCTAAAAAATACACCATTTATTTCCAAGGATATATATGAACTCTATTTTTTTTTTGGCTTCTATTTTCTTCTTTCTTTTTAATAGATCTACTTTTGTATCTTTTATTTTGTGTTAATTATCAATACTTCTTAATTTAACTTTAATATTATTTTAGCTTTCCCCCCCTGATTTTAGTATGTACAAAGAAGCATTTACTCCTGAAGATAAATATGAGCACTTATTATTTTTGGTTGCTATTTTCTTCTTCCTTTGTTAAAATATTTACTTTTGTATTATTTCCTTTATGTTAATTATTTATGCTTCTAAAGTGGTCTTTATTTTATTTTCGCTTTTTCTTCCTGATTTTAGTATGTTTCAATTCATATTTTCCAGACACTTTTTCTCAACCTGACATCTATTCTAACGACTACCAATATCGTTCCTCAAGTCTTGAACCAGATCGAGTTAGTAATCTTTCTAAACACATAGCTATGCAGCATAAGAGCTCCGATGACATGAAAGCTTGCCTCTCTATGTGGGAGAGTTCTCCTCCGCCAAATTTTTTTCTTAGCCCTTCGTCTGGCTGGCTGGTGGGTTCTGGGGTTTCAGTTGGTGAGTAAGGGAGGAGTGTGAACGTATACAGGATTGCTTGCAAAGTCCGCTTTTTGTGTGAACTGAGCAAACTAAACATGTGTTCTGTGAATGATGAAATTCCATGCATGGTCTTATATATAATCACAGCTGAGTGCTTGTAGAGTAGAAATGCTTTTCCTTTAGTGAGATTGATTTAAATGCAGCTGATGAAGCTGTTCATTATATCGAAACTTTTCGATTAACCCTTCAGTTTATTCACACTGTGACGTTTTTCAAGATTTATGTTGTTAACTAATTTTTAAAAATAAAGCTCCTAAATGAAGGTAATAAGCATTAGTTCAATCATTTTTCAATAGTTACTTCCTGTTTAGTCAAGGATGGCTATTGCTCATTAAGGTTAATGACCTGTGTGTGGTTTTTGAGCCAACTTTACAAAGAAATGTTTATTCAATAGCATTAAGCAATCCCCTTTACTGATTACCGGCGTGAGAAAAAAGTAGTAAGATTTTATTACAAAATGCTGTTTGTTAAAGTTAAATTCAAGTCAGACACACACATGTTTTTTTTTAACACTTAAAATAATGTTTCTAATTTTCCGAAAAGCTAGTGCAAGTGCTTTCAAAAAAGAATATGTCACCACATTTTTAATACTCTTTGCGAACTATAAACATATGATGCTCTGTTAATCCCATTCTGTTCTATGCAAAAATATTAAAATATTACTGTCAATATTTCGTTGAGATTTTAAAGTATAATACTATGTGTAAAGAAAGATTTATTTTGTTAACAATTAATAATTATGAGCGATTTTTATTTTTGTATTTTTATTAATGTATATTTGACTAGCACTAACATTAAGAGGCAATCTTGTGTGTATATTATAAATATTGTATTATTTAAGACAATTAGACAACCCCAATAATTATAAAACTTGATAATGCACAATTCAAATAACATAGTTTTTTAAAAATTTAAATGTCTTTTTACCATGGTATGGATATTGGATAACCCATCGTTTTTTTCCAAACTCACTCTTTCTTAAAAAAAAGTTGCACAAAAAATGCATTCTAACATACATGTATTTTTTTTTCTCATGTATACGAGAATTCAAATTTTTTTTATTAGAAAATTGAAATTATCTTAATTTGCGTTGAAGATACAGTAAAAAAAATTATTAAGCGAAAAATCTCTTCGTTAGTCACCAATGTAACAACTCATAGTTTACTAATTTTTTCTCCGTTGCTATGATTTTTGCATCTGTTTCAAATATTTTTTTAATGCTTTCTTCTAACAACTCTCTCTCTTTCTTTATGTTTTAACATTTCATTTTCACTAACATAAGCTTGGTTTTGCATGTATGTTTTGTCACTGAACATATTTGCTTTTGACACAATTAAAATCTTAATAATTTCATTCCTAATTCATGCAAAATCTTAATCATGGCTCAAAATATTACACAGGAGATGATTGTATGTCCAGAAGCATGGTCTCGCTCTCCTCGTCTGCATTCAGAGGACGGAAGAGGACAGACATCACCCCCACCCTCACCCGAGAGCGTAGCATCACCCCCCACGTGACGCCCAGAGGTAATCACGCGATGAGGGCCGTCAGCATGACCCGCCTTGACCAACTAGCACAACCACGAAGGACCTACCGGGACATGAGAACCTACAGGGAGGACACCACCACTGGCCCGGGCACTGTATCCCCGAGCATGAGCAAGAGCATGTGTAACCTCGCCAACAACGTTGTCGGCAGGCGGTTGCACGTGCCCTCCACCTCCCCTCCAGGAAAGGGGGGCAGCAGCATGTCCAGGAGCATGCTGCACCTGGGGGATATCTCTTCCCAGAGGGAGACCCGGCGCCTGTCGCCCTCTCCGACCAATCAGGGCGGAGGCATGCGCTCGGCCCAGAGCATGCTGCATCTGGCCCCAGCTCCCAGGCTCACCCGAGCTGCTCGCCTGAGGGCTCAGGCCCTGGCTCATAATCGTGCATTGTCTGCATGGAATCTGAATAAGCCTGACAATTCCATGTCTGGATATTTTCCAGGTATGCTTTTGCATGGCTATGAATTTGCTTTGCTGATAGTATATGGCATGTTGATTTTTGATGTGTTTTGTTTGCTAAGCTGTATTAAAATTGTCAAACTTTTAAACTTATTTGTATGATGTCAGCTGTGATGACAATTTGAAAAGCTGATCAGCTCATCCAAAGCATGGAATTTATTGTAGGATATGCTTTTGCTTTCTTCTAAGTTCACTTCCTTAAACATATTTATGAATGTAGAATGTATAAGATACCCTAAAATTTTAGAATGTAAAGGTCCCCTAAGAGAGTATTAACCATGAGATTAACTAATAGATAATCTAATTAAAAGAATTGTTTAAAGTCCTATGTGTTTAAGTAGTATACCAATTGTTGACAGGTTGCTTTTGCATGGTCCCTTATTTCCTTTCCTCATTATAAGTTGCATCAAGTTTTTGATGATCCTCTCCTTCATTTACTGTTTTGCTACCTATGCTTTTGCATGATCCCAAATTTGATATGCTTTTCATAAGTAGAATATTTATTTATTTCTATTAGTAAATTAATCTACTATGAGCTCTCATTCAAACCTGAAGTTTTTAAAATGATTTTCAAATACAAGGATGTAAATTTGAAACTTAAATGCTTATGGTGCATTTACTAATAATTTATTTTGAAAATATGTTTCATGAGGGTACCTCTCAGATCTGTTAGTTTAAGCCATATTGCCGATCCTACCAAGTTAATACTTCGTTAAGGAGTAAGAACTGTTGTATCAACCTCTCAGAGGAGAAAAGTCTAGCTGTGCTAGTATGTTATATTTCAAAATGGAGCTTTTCAAAACTTTTGTTTATATCTTTTTAAAACTAAGATTCGAAATATAAGTATTTTTGGAAAACCAATTTATTTATAAGAGTGAATTGTTTTTACAGTGAAGTAATAAATGCCAAAGCATGTTTTCATTGGGTTGTTTAAAATTTGTTGTTCTTTTATAATTTTTTAATTTTTATTATAAAATGGTTAATTTAAACTCAAATGGTATCAATTGTAGGACAGGTTTTTCTTTTTAAAATCAATTACGTTTTCAGATATGCATCAGTAGCAGTACGATAATGAAGGATTTTAGTGTGTTTCAGAAATAAATTATAATGGGGGGGGGGGGGGATTAGAAATAACAGTGTCCAAGTTTGGGATTTCGTAATCCAGAAAACTGCTTTGTGATCCCCTTCGAACTTCTTACTATTGGTGAGACTTTTGATTTCACCCTTCAGTTGGAAGCCAGCAAATCATGCATTTTGACGGACAGTAGGAGTTCAATCCTATGTCTAAAACACTGGCCAAATATCTCAGAGGAAATTGGGCCAAGTGGTTGTTTAAAAAAATTTCCTTATCGTAAAAAAGCAGAATTTGTATACACTGGATCCCCTCCCACGTGGGAGTTTTCGGTAATAAAATTGCGGATCTGCTAGTGAAAGAGAGAAGCGAGCTTCCTTCTCTGATGAACTTTCTGCGCTCGAGATTTATTTTATATATAAGGTCAGAGCGAACTCTACTTGGAGAGTTTCTCCCGCACACATCTGGTATGCCAGTAAATAACCCTGGCAAGTCCCTTTCCAACTATGGCACAAGATCTGCACAGATTTCATTGGCCAGACTACATAGTGGCCATGCTAAATCTTTGAAATTCGTTGAAAAAGTCGAGACTTTTTCACCTCGCCCTTGTTCTTGTGCTGCTTCACCTGTTCATATCCTGGAATACTTAAGCAACATGGTATCATGGACCTAGCCTAGTTGCTCTAGCCGAGGGGGACATGTAACAACATCAACAACAAGTTTGGGAAATGGAAAAAAGAATAATAGGAAACATTCATTGATCAACCAATTCCATAGAAAGCTGGTACTTTAATGTTGCAAGTATAAATAATTAATAGGGTGAATTTGAATTTTATTTGGGGTATTAAACTAAAAGATATTATGAAGCAATAATATTGGTAAATGTAATACTTTTTTGCAAAATTAGAATGCCTAAATTGAAAAACATACAAAATCGCAAATACAGTAATGTCAAAAACAAAGTTTTGAAAATTGTTTTCTTTTGCATTCATTTTTCTCTCTCTCTCTTTGTTTTTTTTCTTTGTGAAGAATGTGTATTTAAAGTTTCTAAGTGTAAAAGGAATACTTAGCCTTATGATTTTATCATTTTTATTTTAAACTAGAGTGAAATAGTTGAAAATGAGTTTAATTTTATCCATTTATTATTTGCATTGATGCAAAACTTAATGTTCACCATTAATTATCTTCAATAAACAGTTTTTCTTCCTGCGAATAAGGGCTATTTCACTTTTGTATTTTGTGATGTTGTCTTTTTTTTTTTTGCTGTATATGCTTCAAAACTATTTTTGCTTGTACAAAAAAAAAAAAAAAAAAAAAGCACTTTCTTATTTGCATATGGGTTTTTAGCATGTTTCCTTTGTTCCCTTTTTCCCCTTGCATGTCTGGTAAAGTAGCATATGTAAGTCTTTATGCTGCATTGTTTTACTCCTAATAAAATAACTGCAGCTCAGTTCTGTTTTTAATAGTCGTAGCCTTTTCCTTTGGTGGTGGTGTCTCATCCTTCCTTTCAGAATAATCTGTGGTGGTGGTTAAGAAGCTGTGAGGTAGGTGCTTTAGTGGTTGTGCTTTTTAATTGTGCTGACTGTTAGTATTTTCTGCTACAAAATACCTGTTACAAGTAATGATATCTTGTGGTAAATATCTATTTTTGTTCAAAATATTCTATTTTTATTTTGTGTTCAGATTAATGTAACAGGCTGTCCATAAATGATGTCACACTTTTTTTCAACATTTTTGACCCCTCCTTCCTTTGTCACTAAGTGTCACACTTTACCATATTTTGCAATACCTTTGTCACATGTCTTGCTACTGTTCATAATCATATTCTTATAAAAAACGTGATATCATTCTAGTTGTTGTCCCCACCTTACCCCTGATCACAAATTATCACTTTCACAACCCCCCCTCAAAGTGTGACATTATTTGTGGGCAGCTCCTAACTAAAACCGAGTTATATTTTAAGGTAGATACATTGATGTGGTGCACTAAAAAAAAAAAATCTTTACTTTAAAGGAATAAAATTAGTTTCTTATATTGAGTTTTCTTCTTCACAGTCGGTTAAAAATCTAACATCTTTAGTTTCAGTGCATTATTTACATGCTTAATACTCTAAAATTTTGACAAGCCAAAATCAGAGATTAAAAATTTTACTTCAAAAGTATGGCTCATTTATCAAAAGGAACTAAAATATTATATGATTCAATATGATATGTTTTCAAATGAAAAAAAATGCTTGTTGACTTTCATACGTAAAACGCTCACTAACAAATTTTTCATTTGAGGCCAAGCATCAGCTAATGCAAGCGAGAAAGTATCGTTAAACAGAACCAAAATCCTTCTTTGTCTTCTCCTACAGAAAGTAGGTGCAACGGGTGCCAAGTACAGTGATTGCCTAATGATACAGGGAATTCTCTATTTGAATGCTTTAAATAAAAATTTATAAAATGTTTTTAGCTCTGATAAAAGTTAAAATAATTTACCATAATTTGTTAATTGACACCCAAAATAGCTATATTTTGAGGTATTTTTAATTTAGGGAAGAGCAAGATTCCTATGGCCTGTTCTATGTGCATGCAACTTTTTAGAGTTTTTAGGTCTAGGTCAGTAGCACCTCCGTATTTAGTTCGGTTTATAAAGTGTGTCGTATGTGGGAGTATTTTATCATCATTAATAAAAATTAATTGCGTTAGTATAACAAGGGAGATAATTGTTGATTATATTAAATATTGTATACCTATTAAAATTTATTAATTTTAAACGTAATAGGTAAAGACACGTCTCGGTCTCCATCCAGACCTCAGAGCTCGATGTCTGGCGCATCGGAGGTCAGCCTTCCTTCCAGCAGCGTATCGGCCGTGAACATGAGGCCCAGGCCTGCCCCCAGGAAACCCAGGCCTTACAGTGTGGCAGTCGATCATTTGGTTTCGTCTTCTCTTGCTACGGAAAAGAAGAATCTCGAAAGGCAGCCCAGAGTAGCCGAGAGAACAGGTACTGGTTTCATTTTTATAATTTGAAAATATAGTAGTCGCCGTTCATTATAAGGAGCCCTATTCCTAAAATAGTGTACCCGGTATCATAAATGTGCGAGTTATGCTTCATTTTAGGAGATAACGAAGAAACTAACAAAATAATAGGTAATTGCTCATTCAAAATAATAAATACTATCATAAATTACACATAAATTTAAAGTAATACATTTACTAAAAAAAAAAAAAAAAAAAACTGGGGGAAAAAGAAAGAAAGCAGAAAGGAGATGTTTGCAGTCAATTTGGAAATCTTCTTTTGTTTTCAATTTGTTTGAGTTAAAAAATAAATAAATAAATCCCCTCTTATTTAGATATTGTAGAGAATTTCCCAATTTTTTTGACTTTTTCTGATAAAAAATACTGCCTAAGGTCTATTTTTTGTGTGTGTTGTGCCTCCTTTTAGCTTCTTATCATCAAATAACTCCTTTCACTGCAATTAGTTTTCCTATAGATAAGTCTTAAAAATAACGAGTAAGTTGAAACTTTATCTCCGACATTGTTGGAATGAAGGTTTCACTTTAAACATTTTAACTGACATTGCATCTAAGGAATAGCAAATGGTACTTTAAGCATTGTGTGTGGTTGCTATAATGGAAGGGTTACAGTTATGAGAGGTCATTCTGTAGAGCAGTGACTGAGTGTAGTATATTAATGATAAATAATGCAAGTGGACTTCCATTAACTTGGAGTTTTTCCTCAAATGCACTGAAAGCCTAAAAAAGTCGGGAATTTTAATCTCCAACTATTCTTGCAACCTTATCTATTTAAGAATCATATTTAATTTAATTTCTTTTATTTTGTATTTCATCAATTTTATATTCTAATTATGTAATATTTTGGCTTAAAATGTAGCTTTTTAATGTCTTTTATAAAGCAATTTCAAATTTTCCGCTTTTGTCAACTGAATACTTTTAGCCTAGAAAAGAAAATTGTTGCTCAAATTTGTTTTTCTGAAAATAAATTTTTCCTTTGTTTGTTTTACATTTAGCTCCAACTAATGATCTTCATCAAAGAGCCAAAAGTGTTGGCAGGGAAAAGGGTGAATGGGGAAATGCAAAGCCATTAGTAGCAGCTAAGAAACCTGTTCCTCCTCCTAAATCATCCCAAGTGCTTGCTAGAGCTAAATCTCATCCTGTGCCACTGAAAGACAATTTACGAAAGGTAAATTCATCAAATAACTTTTTATCTTAATTTAGCATTTGTTACAGATTGATATCATTATTGCATTGAACAAATTAATGCTTTAACTAACTTAAGATAGTTAAAATACTTGTTTACAAAAATTAATGAAAAAGAACAGTTTATTTTTAGTTTAAACTCAGGATGTTTATGTAAAGTTTTGTACAGATTTTTAAAGTTACTTTTGTATTTATATTTAAATATAGTTGGACTATATATATATTAAAAAATATAAAATAATAATTTATATTTGAGTAATAATTATTATTACATTTACCATTTATTTGAAAAACAGTTGCATGTTGCATACAAGTCCATCTTTTTACATTTCATGAAGCAGCTAGCCCCTTGCACATAAAGGATATCCTTTACGTATAAGGGATTTATTTAAAAGTTACTTATTGCCAAAAAATTATTCATTCAATGGTTTGTTGCACATTGTATTGCATGCGGGCACTCATACTGTCATACTGAAAAATTATGTTCAGCAGTCATCCCAATTGTTATATGTTAATTAATTTT
The DNA here is from genome assembly GCA_038373865.1 of Uloborus plumipes. Taxonomy (NCBI): domain Eukaryota; kingdom Metazoa; phylum Arthropoda; class Arachnida; order Araneae; family Uloboridae; genus Uloborus; species Uloborus plumipes. The sequence goes on from JAXGGA010003808.1 coordinate 22,853, forward strand.
TAATACCCCAGAAAATAGTCAAAATATTCAAGACAATGTGATATTGTTTTCAGGGCCTTAATTTAGAGAAACCTACTGAAAGGGAGTATTAGAACTTCACTCTAATAACACCTTTTATGGTCTAAGAAATTTTGCATCTTCCTTCTATCTCTCTTATTACTTGAATGATTATCATAGTTAGAAGTAAAACGTTTATTATTTCAAAAGAAACAATGTTGACATCACTAAATGGGAACACAAAAATGTATGTACATTTTTCATTGTAACAAGAAACATTTTTTGCAATGCAAAAGTGCAAGTTATTAATGTATTAGTGAAGAGATCTATTGGTACAAGGAGATTTAAACCCTCTTTTTATTATTTTTGTTTTGGTTGCCTCATTTTAACTTATTATATTTTAGTAAAGATTTCAGTTTTCTATGAATTGTTTTATTCCAAATGCTTCTTTCAATACATTTTAAAACAGATGCTGAATTTTTGAACTTTAGGTAAAAGGCAGGCCCGTCATTTAGGGGGGGGGGCCAGGGGGTCAATTGCCCCCCCCCTGACTTTGAGAAATCAATGCATTTACATATAAGTGGGCCTGGTTTTTTCTGTTTTCCGATGAAATTGCATTGTGTTTGGACCCTTTGCCCTCCCCCCCCCCTGAAAAAACTTGAAATGACATCCCTGGTAAAAGGTCCAAATATTCCATTTTTGACAAAAAACAGCTGTAAGGCATGTAAATTAGCATTATTTTTCCAATAAATAAAAGTTATGAAAAAGATAAGCTTTGTTGCATGTGTTCAATGCTTATAAAAGCTTTCGAACTATTAGAAATGCAATATTTAATTGTTATTAATTTTCAAAAATAAAATATCAAGTTAGTGTTGTATGTTCAATCTACTTATATTAAAAACTGAGTATCTTTCTTTCTATCTTTCTTTCTAACTATCTATCTATGTCACGCTTCTTTCTCCTGAACGCCAATGAACTGAAAGTCGAACCAGGTACCGATAGATAGGCAATTTTTCAGGCTTCATTAGTTTCAATCTATATAATTATACGATTTTAATTAGCAAAGATATCAATTAAAAGGAAGTCAAATTTAAAGCGATTAAGCCTAATAAATGATTAAATATGAAATCCATTGTTGAAACGTAGTTGCTATGAAACAGTGATAACAATGATAATGAGAATTTTGAATAAAGGCTTAACTAAATCAAACTCAAAACTCATAAGCGGGCCACTTACATAGTATTTTTATCGGTAGCTACTTGTAATATTTTGAAACATTCATTTGTTGAAAAGCCATCTACTTATATTAAAAACTGAGTATCTATGTCTGCTTCTTCCCCTTGAGAGAGCAGAACTTGCTGTAACTTTTCTCACCATTTTGAAGGCGCGAAGCATCTCAATAATTCGAATGATTTTTTTGATGCAGGAAAAAAGTGAAGGCGTAAAGCGCCTGTTAGCGAGCCGCCTTGGCGTTGAGTAGTTTCTTGAAATTTTCCTCACTACTTTCAGGGCACGAAATGCCCGTGCAATGCCGGGTCACGTGCGTGGTATGTCTTGAAATCGAATGAATATTAAATTATATCAAATAATATAACTTCAGAATGAGGTAAAAGTTAGAGAAGGGGGACGTTATGCATCAACATGCCGCAGGAAGCTAATCTAGCTGCCCTGGCAGCTAGTAGCTTTCAAATTTATTGAATCTGTTGAGAAAATATAGGAAATTATTTTGGGTTAATTTAAAATAAAGTTTGGAATGGTCATAAAGTATTATTTTTTCATTAATTATACTAAGTATGTTAATATCACTTTCCAATGAATTTTAGAGAGATAAAAAATTTAAATGTTAACTTCAAAACTCTGAATATATTTCTGGAGAGTTGTCGTGTAATTCTTCTTTTTTTTTTCATTCTATCTAGCCTGTAAAACCTGGTTTTGAACCAAGTAGTACTGTTAGTTCCAAAGTGAAACGTCAAAATGAAAAACAGAGCACAAAAGAAAGCGAAACAAACGCTAACAATCTTGATGTTGAGTCCAAATTAGATCCTGCATCGACTGAAGCTGTAAAAGGATCACCACTTACTTCTCCTGTCACTGATTCTGAGATGTGCATTAGCTCAGATGATTCCAAGATCAGTGCCGTCACAGAGTCGGAAACAAACACTGGTACCCGATCTGTTTCACAGTCAGAATCTAAAGTTGAAGAGCAGCCCCAAGCAGTTATCCCTGACGTCATCAAAACAAGTATTGTGAACAGCGATTCAAAGGATCAAGTGATTCAAGGAGAAAAGAGTGAGACAGATGTTTTGAAAGTCTCTGTGGCGGAGAAAACCAGCTCTGAAGTTGTGGCGAAAGAGCAGCCCCAAAATGAAACTCTGGATACTGAGAGCAATCTGCAGAATGATGCTTCTTCAACAAAACCCAGGATCACTTCTGAAGAAGAAGCAAGAGCAGCTTTGGCGGAAAAACGACGTCTGGCTAGAGAACAGGCTGAAAGAGAAGCAGAACTGGAAAGGCAGAGGCAAGAGGAAATAAAGTAAGGCTTGAATTAAATTTTCATTGTTTCCAAGCAAAACGCAAATTGAGTACACAAAATGCAATTGAATGGCTTTTCTGTTGGTACTTTTCTGTGAAAGGTACTGTACTTAGTGCATTTTCAATCTTGGTGATTATTTTTTGTTTTACTAATTGCTGGCATGTTTGGTCCAAACTATACGGAAAGATATATGTTTGCTGATACCATATGTTAGTTTTTCTTTTTAATGGACTTTTAAACTAAACAAGGCAGTAAACAATACAAAAAGTTCTATTAAAATGCAAAATAGTCCATTGAATAATTAAATTAAGCCATTAAAATAAAAATCTATTAAGTAGAAAAACAAGATATCAAATATTGTGAAAAGTTCCGTAAAAAATATCTGCCTGCTAAATAAACATCAAAAGCGTCATTTAAATGTAAAATAATCTACCAAATAGCTGTATCAAGTCATTAATGAACAATAAAAGCCTCCTTTAAAATTAATTAAAAACATGAGGAGAAAACATGGCTGTGACATTAACAATATTTCCCAGTTTTCGCCTATTTAGAAAGTAAGCAAGGCGCCAAGTACCATTAACATAACTGCAGTGCCTATAACGGAAAAGTAACTCTGTAGTACCTGTAGTACTGTATTTATAATTTCGTGTTTCATCATAAACTGCTGTGTGAATGCTCTGAATTTTTTGAAAGTAGTGTTCTCTCTCTAGGAAAAAATATTGACCTGTTTTAATTGTTTAAAATAGGCGAAAAGAAGAAGAACAAAAGCGACTGGAAGAGTTGGAACAAAAAAGAATGGAAGAGGAACAAATACGACTTGCAGAGCTGCATCGCAAATTGGAAGAAGAAAAGCTCCGCAAAGCCATAGAAGAGCAGCAACAACGGGAGAAAGAAGAACAAGAAAGGAGAGAAGAAGAAGCAAGACAAGTAGGAAATTGATCATTTTTGTATTTGAAATTGAATAATTGTATTTGAGTTAAAATTCCAATCTGCAAATAATTAAATAATTTTCTTTTTAAGAAATTAGAGAAAGAAGAGCAGGAGAGAAAGGCACGAGAAGAAGCTGAAAAGCAGAGAATTGAACTGGAGGAGAGGTTACGTAAAGAAGAGGAAGAGAGAGCTGAAAGAAAAAGGGTAATTTTTTCCAATGGATAGACTTTCTTGTTAATACAGTCGACGCTCGTTATAACGACCACACGTTATAAAGACCATCCCAATATAACGATCGGTGAGAAAACCCCCTACTGTATCCCAATATACTCTATGTTCTACCTCTTATAGCGACCGCTTGTTATAAAGACCGTTTTCTGTAGGACGGAGACGGTCGTTATATCGAGTGTCGACTGTATAAAGAACCAGATTTTCAAATAAGCTGAGTTAACCAAATAAATGGCACAATAAAATACTAATTCTCTGTTTTCGTGAATTCTGCTTTGCTTTTATAAAAGAAGTGAACTGCTGTGTTTTAGTAAACAAATATATTTTAAACTTTAATTACATTGAAGAATGCACTGCAGTACTAACCAGGAAAGTACGCGATCATGGAATAATGAATTTTTTTTTAATGAGTACCAATCGAAAGAGCATTGTAAAACATGTTTCTGGATGCACGCGTTTTTGCCCTCGCGCCCCCGTTATCGAAATATAAGGTCCTAAAGTCAGCTAATTTTTTTTGAAAAATCGCTAATTTTAGCGAGTTATAATGAAACTGGAAGCTGCGGTGCGATTACACTATTTGCATCCAACGGAAAACTTGATTCCCATTTTTGGTCATCTGCAAAGTTTTTGAAAAACGGCTTTACAATAATCTTTTACTTTACCTGTGCGAGTTAAAGCAGAAGGCTACTATCAAGCCTATGACATGGAAAGCAGAGTTTTTTAAAGAGGAAAAACAATTTTAAACAACACATCAAAATTAAATTTTATCGTACTATTTGCGATTAAAGCAGGTCCCTTGTATAAGGGGAGTCCCCCTTGTTAAGGGGCCCTTGTCAGCAGGAGGTGACAACTGAGCCTCCTGTTTTTTTTTTTTTAATTATTTTTTTTAAGTGTTCGTACAATTCTGTAGTATGGGGGGTGGGGTATATTTAGGGTTTTTAATTGCAAAAATTGCAAATATGAATTTTTTCAAACCACTTTTCTTTTGGTGGGTCCTCTATAACTCAAAGTGAGTTCTCCTAAACATTTTTGTCAATTGCATCAGTGGGTATGTAAGAATGGTCTTTCAAAAAAAAAAAAAATGCTCAAATTTAACGAAAATGTGTTCAAATAAAAAAATCAAACAGGAATGAGGTGTTTTCTCTGAGATATTTCGAAGAAAAAAAAATGTTCGCTCGAATCGAACTTGCTCCTTCAAAAGTTATAAGTGTGGACAGGGGGAAAAATTGGAAATTCGAATTAGAATGAAATATTATTCAAATCAAAAAGTCGAATATGTGAGTGTATTGTCCTCACTGAGATCTTTCGATTAAAAAAAAAAAAAAATCGAATCAGACTATGCACTCAAAAGTTATTGCGGGGGGGGGGGGGGGGCAGAAAAACTGACCAATAGACAGACTGACAGGTACACGGTTTCCGCAGCTCAAAACCCAACTTTCCTATTTTAAATTTTTCTCTGTGTATTTAATTATTTTTATTAAGTTGTGCTTTTTCGACTCAATTGTTTTGAGCGTTTTTTTTTCAGGGCATCAGGCCTTCTTTCATGATTTTTTTTCACCTATTTTCTACTTTTACAGAAAAGTAAGCTAAAACTTGTATTGATTTACAATTTTGTTAGTCTTTTCCTAACCGTTGAACATATAGCAGAACTAGTAAAAGTTATTCTAGTGTTTTTAAACAGTACGAAATTAACATGCAATATGTTTTACATTTACGTTACAGAGACTTTTCGCTACAGTGACCAATTTGTTTGAACGGCAGGGGTTTTTACAATGAATGCCGACTCTACGTATTGGTATATTTTAAGAATGGAAATAATTATTTCCCTCTACCATTGATGTAATTTCCGACGTGGATATAATTTTGCAGTTGATATTTACTAATTCGTTTTCTTTAAAAAAAATTTTTTTTCTCGATTTCAATAAAAAAAAAGTAAATGTTTTTGCTAAGAGTTGGCAGATAGTGAAACTTCTTGTATCGATTTTTGTTTTCAATAAGAACTGATATCATTATCCACGACAATTTAATTTCTACCCCAAAGATTATTTCTTTCATTTTTTGTACATGAGCTCATATTAGCTGCTTTTCATACTTATTTAATTATCCCGAATTATTCATTTAGAAACACGTGCAATATATTTTAACGTATAATAATTAATACAACTTAGTTTAGTAAAAGAATTTCAAATAACTAAAATTCTAAAATGTGTTGTTATCAATCGTAAAAAGATAAAACTTTAACTTCTTTGTAAAATTTTCGTTCCTCTGGATAAAGCTCTCTGCTTTCCACATCATAGTCTTGACCAGCATTCTTTATTTTAGCTCATACAAGTAAAGGGTTAACGTAAAACATCTTATTTTCTTTGCAAATGACCAAACATGGAAACGATGCGATGCCAAGCAAGCAGCGGAAGGGAGAATCTGGAGCTAGCTTCAATTTCTTGCCAAGTCTTCAAATTTGGCTCATTTTCGGCCGACTTTAAGACCCCTTATCTGGAAAACGAGGGGACGAGGGCACTTGATCTTTGGGTCAAAGACATGTTTCAGTATACTCTTTCGAATGGTACCATTTTTAACTTTTTTCATTATTACTTAAGTCGAGTACTTTCCTGGTAAGTAGTATAAAAAATGCAGTACATTTATTCAGTATTATTTTAACAGTTGGTTTTAAGTTTAAAAAGCATTTGGTTTGTTTCATTCTAAAATATTATTTAAATATTTCAATGCAGCTCTTTCAATATCATCAACTGGAACATCTCTGTTGCAATTTTTAGGTCATTACCATATTTGAATAACTAATGCATTTATTCTCATGAAGTTAAAAGAAAAGATTACATTATTGTGTTTTACTCAGTATATCAAGTTGAACCACTTTACCATTTTAGTTACTTATACTTCAATTAATTGTTAAAACTCTGGTTGTTGCATATTTAAATTTTTATCCCAGCGACTTTGTATTCATTTGTATTTGAATGAAAAATAGTAAACCAATTAGTCTGACTTTAAAAGTTCTCTATCCCACCTAACATGTATCTTCAAGTTATACTTTACATTAGGGTGATTCAGAAATGTATGGAAAAAAATAAACTTTGTATTTTTGTGCGTCTTACCCTCTTATTTTGTGCCACTATATACAATGACTTTTTGTGCAAAATTTTGGCAAAATATATTAATATTTAGAGGTCGCTCAAACGCCTTGAAATTTCGTGATATTGACAAAAACGTGATCGTAAATGATATCTATAGAAAAAAGTAGCCTTTGTATTTTGGTGTGTCTTACCCTCTTATTTTGTGCCACTATATACACTAATTATTTATGCAAAATTTTGGCAAAATATATTAATATTTAGAGGTCGCTCAAACGCCTTGAAATTTCGTGATATTGACAAAAACGTGATCGTAAATGATATCTATAGAAAAAAGTAGCCTTTGTATTTTTATTCGTCTTACCGTCTTATTTAGGCCCTTTATATACACTGAATTATTCGCCCAAAATTTTAGTAAACTATATTTACATTTAGGAGTACTTAAAATTTTGTGATAGTGGCACAAATGCGAACGTAAATAATAATAATAATAAAGTTACTTTATTGCTTTTTTATATCTCAGAAGAAAAAAAGCGTGCAATCACAAAATGAACTATATATCTGAAAAACCAATGAAATGCAGAAAAGTATGAAAACTAATCAAATACGGAAAAAATATAAAAAACAAATTTAAATACATTAAATATATAGTAATTCGCTCATTAATTCTTGCAATACTTTTTAAGGTTACTTTTTTGCAACTTTGAAACCTTTTCTGTGTTCCTGTACACAGTAGCGTAGCAAGAGCAAAATTTAGACTAGGCGAATAAATTTTGCGAGGCCCCGAGCTCCCCCAGCATTTTTTTTTTTTTTTTTTTTGAGATTGATATAAAAATAATAAATAAAGAAAACTTTCTCGTATTTGTTTTCAATCATAAAAACTAAAATATTATGCATTAAAAAAATATTTGAGATAAAACAAACAATATGAAATAATTACTAAAAGTTTGGGACAGTTCGATCTGTTTTGAAATGCTTGATATATTTAATTTTTGTCACAATATTTTGGTGAGCTGTGAAATGAATTTATAACTTATAAAACTGCAGTAAATACTTGTTCATTCTAAATTTCTTTGATATTACGCTGTATAAGATCGGGTGTGCATTAAGTCTGGTTTCATGTTGCACCCATTAGTGCAACTTTTTCGGCACAGTTGATTTGTTTCAGGAGAAAAAACATAAGACTTAAAATCTAAGAAATTCTACTAAATGATCAAAAATTCATCTTTATAAAATTAGCATCTATAAATAACAGCGCCTAAATAGGTGAACATTTTCAATCGTGTATAGTATATATAAATGGTGTGCGTTGGGCTTTGTTTATAAATTTTAGGACAGTAGCCCGTCCACAACTTGAAGAGTTTACTTTACGGGCACAATTTGAGGAAAAAACCGTTGAGTTACAGTTTTTTTTTTTTTTTTTTCAGTTCGCTTACATGGTCAGTTCACTAAATCAATTTTAACTATTTGTAGGCCCCTAAAAAGCAGGGGTCCTAGTCAGTAATCAGGCTCTGTAGCAGGCCTGTCATTTAGGGGCGGGAAGGGGGGTCATTTGCCCCCCTCCCCTCGACTTTGAGTAAATCAATGTATTTACATATAAGTGGGCTTAGTTTTTGTTGTTTTCTGGTGAAATTGTAACTGTTTTTACCCTTTGCCCCCCCCCCCCTGGAAAAACTTGAAATGACGTCCCTGCTCTGTAGACCACGATTCTCGGGCTTTTGTTTTAAATCAGGCCCTGAGTGTAAAAAAAAAAAACGCTTCTTTTAGTTACAGTTGGTAATTTCTAAAACCAATCTATCCGTGTTTTCGATTTTAGTTTATTTTGGGGGCCATGTGCAACTATGGCATCGCCTTCAAAAAAAAAAAATAGCGTCACATTGTTCCCGTGGCCGGATTAGGGGACCCCAGATGTTCTTTAATTGAATGCAGATAAAGATTCAGCCAAAACTGGACTGTAAATAAGAGAGCGAGTCGAAAGTTCGGAAAAACTTGGATCGGACAGAAGTTCGAAGCAAGGCCCCTTCTTTTTTTTTAAATTTTTGATGAGAAAAAATAGTGTTTTCATGTATGATTCGTTTTTCTTTGTAAAATTTTGACTCGGAAAAAAGTTCGAATGGAGAAAACTTCGGGGCAAAGTGGAGATGCGAGGCCCCGGGAGGCGCGAGGCCCTGGGCGGTCGCCCGATTTGCCCACCCCTTGCTACGCCTCTGCCTGTACAACTTGAAGAAGACACTGTCTTTGTTTTTCATCGTTAGTGATAGTCATAACAAATGCTTCAATAAGGGTCATACCACGCTCCGTATTGTCGTTTACAATCCTCAGTTTCTTTGATAGTATAAAGCCTTGTTGGTAGCTATCTTAAAGATTCGAATGCTAAGGATCAAACAGCTGATATATTTTGAGTTTCTTCTTTACATGAATAAGACGCTAAAAATACTCCAAACCATTTCTTAGTGCTTGCACAAAAAGGGTTGTTGGGAACCCAGCTCTTAGATATTCTTTCCAATTAACGATAAGAATGTGAAAGAAATCACATTCATATGTTACGAATACCTTTTGTTTGTCCAGCTGCAAGTTTGAACTGGTTGGGAAATATCCATAACTTGAAGCCATAAAGAATCTTAAACACAGATATAACACGAGGAACCACTCCTGGGACACGAAAACATACACCAAGAGAATGTGCTCTGCTCAAGAAAATCGCACTAAGCTCTATTATCTTCCTTGGACACTTCTTTTACACGGGTCATCAGAAGTTAACTTTGCGCAACTTCCATTACTAGTTGCACGTTGCTCTGAATGTGCTACCAACTCCTCAACCTCATCGTTCCTCACTCCAGGTTTAAAATTAGAATGTTTTATTCTGGACTATGATTGCTAAAACCGCTTAAAAAGCAGTATTGTAGATCCAATGGCAGTGGATGGTTCCACGCAATTGCGTGAACATCGCATCTGACATTGCATGCAATCAAATACCCCAATTCTACTTATTTCTTGGTTTATCGGTTAAAATACCGAGAGACCAAGAGTAGAATAGATTTCGGTTGTAATACCACAGAAAACACAATGTCTAAAATATAATGGCGGAAAGCACAATATAAAAGTTGCTTCCCTAGTTTTTTTTTTCCCCCAAGTTCAAACATGCTCCAACTTTAGTACCGACAATACATGTCGTATTGAAACACATACCACGTACGAGCTCAGAAAGTTCCCATTTATCTTACTAGTTATCGTATAGCAGCATTTTCCGTAGCAATTCCAATGCCTGACTAACTTACTAGAACCCAGAAGTAAATCATCAATGCTTGTGGTCCTGATACTAATACTGGTATGAAACCCGCCGATCATTCTTCATTTTCCCAACATATTTTGCATAAGTGTTTCGTTCCAGTGAACTATCAAAGGAAATCCTAGATTTAAACGACTTTTGTAAGTTAACGGCTAATTCAGAGCGAATAGTTTGCATTTACCGTTTTATGGACGTTGTCAAATCCTCCCTATTTTGAGCCATACTTTGTACTGTAGCAGCTACTATTAAAGTGGCTTTCTGTCACTTATACTGGTCCCTGTCTAGAGTGGATGCTATGTGTTTTAGCCAAATAAACTCATACACCTCAAACAACCGAAAAGAAAACAGAAACCACAGCCGAGCTTGCAGCTGCATTTTCAACCCAAACTCAGGTAAGAGATAATGCAGCTTTGGAGCGGGGGGAAGGGGGGAGGGGGGTAATCGTTATAACTCACTTTGAGCTATTATTTTATTGACTAATTACTTATTAGATTAAACTAACGTTTTAAGTTATTCCATTTTATATGAAGAACAATATTATTTCGGGTAATGAAGTTATATACTCCAACTCTCGAAATTGCTAATTTTCAACAGAATTCGATCGCGTTGAGCGACCTCTAAATATTATTCAATTGAGCTAAAATTTTACATACATCACATTCATGAATAGTGTAAAAAAACTGAGGGGTAAGACCAGAGAAATTGAAAAAAAAAATTTTTTGAATCACCCTAATGTACATCCAAAAAAATTTTCATCGAAATCGGAGGGGGTCGAGTGGGGACGCCTCGTACACTTGACATGGAATGACCCCTTTGTTATACAGAAAGTCAATCAATGCAGAAAAAAATGTTTTTTGTAAAACTAGAAAACTTTCCCATCATAACAGCAGCAAAAGGAGACAGTAAGACACAAAAAACGTCCATGAACACGCACTTGCACACAAAGGTTTAACAAAAAATGGTGTATGGAAAAAAAAGAAGAAAACACTGCTCTGAATTTTTTTCTGGAGAATGGTATAGTGAAAAAAATAATAAACTGAAATCAACCAAGTACTAATACACTAAACTAAAACTGTTAAAATTCAATATTACGAATGAAAATATTTTCACATTGAACTATTCTTTGCTCAGTTATTACAGAGCCTGTACTACGTTTTGCTCTTTAATGTGTGTGTTTATTGCACTACCAAACTATGCAAATATACCATTCTTCAATCTTTCATCTTTCAATCTTTTTCCCAATGTTGATTTCAGCGAATAATATAGTTTTTAAAGATCAGTTTTCGGAGTCCTACATATTTAGTGTTGTGAAATTTCGATAGGTTGTAGAAAAGTTTGTAACTTCACTTTAAAAAAACTTTTCTTTAAAGGTTCTCTCCAAAAATGATATTATTAAAAATTATATACAAATTTGAACCCCAACCCACCTTTGTCATGACTTCACCTAAAACCCTTCTTTTGATTGTCAAGCATGACACTAAAAAGCTTAAACACAATATAATACACCGCCATCCCGGTCATATAATCCAGACACTGCAGCTTCGTTCTTTTTGAACCCCTCAGTCTGGAATAGGCAGCAACCGAGCTGGAGGCAGGAAACATCGCATACGAGCTAAGAGAGCCAAACTACTACCTATTCCTGACTGATGAGTTCCAATAAGATCTAAAATGCAGTTTCTGATTGGTATAATTGAATTTTTGCGGTGTATTACATGTAGTTACCCTAGCAGCATCATCCCTAGCAGCATCATCTCATCGGCCGATGATCGGCCATTCATCGAAACCCGATGAAATTCTCATCGGCCGATGATCCAATATGTCTCATCGGCCGATCAGAATCCGAGCAGCAAAATCCGATGAGAATACGATGAGATTTGGAGCAATTTACGAGCAGAACAATCCCGTGCCGAGGAATTTCATCGGGAAACTTGATCGGAAGGATATCGTTTTCCGATGAAATATAGCTCATCTTATTTTCATCGGGAAAGTTGATCGGAAGGATATCGATTTCCGATGAAAAGTAGCTCATCGAAAACCGTGCTCGGATACTGATCGGAACGATGTCATCGTGCGTTACAGGATCAGTTTACGAGGAGTTTGTTGATCGGCCGAGCAAAATCCGATGAGTTGATGCTATTTGGGATCTCATCGGCCGATGATCGGCCATTTATCGAAACCCGATGAAATTCTCATCGGCCGATGATCCAATATGTCTCATCGGCCGAGCAGAATCCGAACAGCAAAATCCGACGAGAATACGATGAGATTTGGAGCAATTTACGAGCAGAACAGTCCCGTGCCGAGGAATTTCATCGGGAAACTTGATCAGAAGGATATCGTTTTCCGATGGAATATAGCTCATCTTATTTTCATCGGGAAAGTTGATCGGAAGGATATCGCTTTCCGATGAAAAGTAGCTCATCGAAAACCGTGCTCGGATACTGATCGAAACGATGTCATCGTGCGTTACAGGATCAGTTTACGAGGAGTTTGTTGATCGGCCGAGCAAAATCCGATGAGTTGATGCTATTTGGGTCTGCCTTAGCCCTAGCTTATAGAGCAGAGTTACTGCTCAATTTCCAAGCTTTGCCTTTAATTTACGATGTAAGCTGCACCATTGCTCCAGTCTCTCGTTTGTGTACTAATTCTACATTAGCTACCAGGTTGTTTGGCTCTCTTATGTACAAAAATATATTTTCTGCTTCCAACTCGATAACTACCTATTTCAGACTGATGAGCTCTAATAAGAACGGAACTGCAATCTCTGGATAGTGTAACCCAGCTGGCAGAGTATTATATGTAGATCTGCCACAGCCCTGACTTAGGGGTAGCAACTTACTTCATTAACACAATTTGCGAAAAATGTTTTTATTTTAATCCAAACGATTGACGTCCACTTCCTATTATTCCCTTTTCCTCCTTGTAACAAACTTACACAATTTAACAATCCCCGTCCCCCTGAACGTGTGACACAATTCGTGGACGACCCCTACAGTATAGGTACTATAGTCCCAAAAGTTTTCCCTAAAAAAAGTTGAAAAAAAAAAGAAACATTTATTATCATTTCTTATTTAAAATAGTTATGTTTTGATATTCTGATAGCTAAAAAAACCTTCCGTTAAAAGTTTTTAGCAAAAGAGAATAACGACTTGAAAAATTCAATACTGCGCGTTTTCTTTTCAAAGAAAGCACATTTTTTTTCTTAAACATTTAAACAAATTGAACTTCCATATTATTCAACTAAAGAAGTTCACCTATTTATCAGAATTATGTCATATACAAATGCCCTTCTAAAAATGTCAGCGCTCTTAAGAAAGTTTTCTCATCTTTTCACGGCAAGTTAAAGCTTTAAAAAAACCTCCAACAATTCAAGAAGACGTTTTATTTCACACACAAGACGGATTGTGTATTTCTAGTGGCATAAATCTGGTGCTTTTAAAGGCGAAATTTTATTTTCAGAGATTAATTTTTTTTCCAGTTTCAGTTGTAAAACGAAACTAAAATCTGCTTATACTGTTTGAATTTTGTTCTCCAGAGCGTGCGAATTTGCATTTATTTTATTTTCCTTTATTTGTTTTTCTTTGTCTGCTTTTTTTTTTTTTTTGCAGCATACAGAATTTTCAATTTCTTTGCCTGTTAAGTTCATCTTGTTAGTGGCTTAACTGCAAAAAAATGAACGGTTAGTTTTACGGCATAATACTAGAGACCGAGGTTCCGAATTAAAACTGTAAAACGCGCAGTAATAAACTATAAAACTAGCAATTTTACAGTTTCTTACTGTAAAGTTAGCAATTTTACAGTTTATTGCCGCAAAATGTATCTGTATTATACTGTAAGAACAACAGTATAATACTGGCAGTAGAGGTTCCAGTTTAAAACTGTAAAATGCACGGTAATGAACTGTAAAATTAGCAATTTCAGTTTAGTACAGTAAAAGTGGTAATTTTTGTTTATTACTATAAAACGAGTCATTTTTCCAGATAATTACCATAAATTAGCTGCATTATACTGTAAAAACGACATTCATTTTTTACAGTGTGTTGCTATCTCCATTTCGCGATTGGTTGCTAGCATGAGACACACGATTCATTTTTTCAAGTGTCAAGTGGGCATTAGGTAAAACAATGTCGTGTTATAAAATGGATAAATACATTTGTGCTTAAAAAAAACCATGTGATACAACGTTGGAAAGCACAAATGCTCCGGAATACTGCATATACGGTTACACTGAAGGCTTTTTTCAATGCAAAAAATGTGAGCTTATGGATGGGCAGACAGCCGACAAAGGCAACGGGAACAGAAGCAAACAGCGTAAAAAGAAAACAAAGCGAATTAACTAAACATCAATGCGAAAATTATAAACGAACTAGCTGACCCGGCGAACTCTGTTCCGCCTTAAAGGCATAATATAAGCAAATTTTTGAATTTATTAAGTTTTTTTTATAAGAAAATACAAAAAAAAAAAAAATAAGTACCTACTTTAATCATCCATAATTGTTTCTGTATTGACAACCTATTTTACTACGCTCCAGAAGCTGTCAGAACATGTGCTTTATGTCACCCGGCGACAGAGGCCCAAAAAAGGCTTAGTTAAAAAGATAATTTTTTCGGACTGCTTATCAACTGACTGCTCCATCCATAAATCCATCCAAACAAACTTTTGTATATATAATAGTAGTAAGAAGAACAGTCACTTAAATGCAGTCCAGGAGCTATCCCACCAAGCGCTTTCCACCTCTCAACCTCAGAGGCGTAAAAACTCTTATTTCTGACAGCTTATGACACATAAATTTCAAGGGAAGAACCGCGTTTGTTTATAATTTACTTCACAAAAAAGTCAAATAACACTCAACTCACCGCTAACTTACAACCTGTTTACAGCGCTATGGAAGCTGTAGGAATGTGTGCTTTATGTCGCTCAGCCATGGAGGTGTCAAAAAAGGCTTAGTAAAAAGGCTTAGCCAAGAATACAGAAAAGCCGGAAGCTAAATAGATAATTTGCAATAAAAAATATATTGCGGTCCTAAATTGAGATAAAAACTAACCTAATGATTTAAGTTGGACCAAACTGAAACTGCGTGCGACATTTGGTTAAAATCGGTTCCGTGGCTGAGGAGTCCGTTGGCCACAAACACAGGGACACGTAATTTTTATATATTAAGATAAAGAACCAGTAAGAATGTAAAGATTGAACAGAAGCTTTCCACCAGCTCCGAAATGGACAAAAAAAAAAAAAAGGAGAGAGAGAATTAAATTCGGCAAATCGTTAAGCCAAATAGCAAAAATTAAGTAAAACAACAAGTTAAGATATAAATTTTAGCTTATGAATGTCAAAAATATTTAAACAATTTCAGTTTTAATACGTGTTTCATTTTCATTCTATGATCTGCCAAAGAAAGTTATTTTTAATAGCTTATATTTTTTTAACATTACTTTTTACTGAATAGTTTTACAATTGTGTACATTACAATTTATTATTTTTGCATGATGTTTTCCATTGATAAAAAATCAGTAAATATGTACTGAAAATTTAAGCAAAATAATACTTTTTGGAAGTAATTGGAAAAGAGAAGAAAAAAAGAGAAGAGTTTAAAATCGAAACACGAATTAAAAAAAAAAACTCAAAGCAATTCTTGATTGCAAAATCTACAATGTGTCACAAAGAAATTCCCCCTTTTTTTATCATGATCCTAGCTATAACAGGAAGTAATCAACGTTTAGAAATTTACTCGGTTATTTTACGTAGGATTTAGCAGGAATGGTGTCAGAAACATTGTTAAAAAACATTTTTTTTTGCATCGTAGTGTAAGAATTTTTCACGAAAAAAATCAAGTTTTAATTCTTCTTACAGCCAGACTTTCCTCTTTATAAAACGACCCTGATTTCCTCATCTGTAGTCATTTTTATTGCATATAATATCACTTTAGTCAAGGAAAATTTTAATGAGCAAAAAAAAAGCTACTGTGTAGTGTAGGGTGTATGGACTGTATACCTTTTGGTTTATTACGTTTTGAAAGTGAGAAATCATTCAAATTCTATATATTCGTACTTTTCTAACGTATTTTAGTCTATATGAATTCTTTGGAAAATTTATTTCGAGCAACCTTGAAAGATATAGACTCCAATTAGAGCGATTTTTTTTTAAACTTGTTTTTAATTAATCTCGCCTTACGAGTTAAGAATTTTTATTTGCACCCAAAGAAGGATTTAACTGTTCTATTAGTATTTGTATCAGTTTTTTGCTTTAAGCGTGGCATGTGATAGGAGGTTTATTTATTTATTTATTTTGATATTTTTCTTAATTTGTAATTCAACTATAATTCCTTCAAAGTATGATATAAAGATCTGATATGGACCCCACACTACTTAATTTTACGTGTAAATTTC
Source organism: Uloborus plumipes (assembly GCA_038373865.1). Taxonomy (NCBI): domain Eukaryota; kingdom Metazoa; phylum Arthropoda; class Arachnida; order Araneae; family Uloboridae; genus Uloborus; species Uloborus plumipes. Next base: position 39,303 of record JAXGGA010003808.1, read on the forward strand.
TTAGTAGATGCCTTAAGTGCTAAAATAGTGCTTGGAGTGAGCAAGATAACAATTCAAACATTTGTATCCCTAGTTTGCTACGAAACAATGCAAAAAATGTTTTACAATGATTAATCTCCTAAATATCGTCGATTTTACCATCATTCAGTGGATTTTTCGCAAAATATCGCCAACAGCGCCAAATTGAACCTAAATCAAAAACAAATTTTTTTTTCGCCAAATTGGCGTCAAACACTTGGCGATCAAAAGCTTGGCGATCTATCGCCAAGTGGTCGCGCCAATTCATATCACTTTTGTTAACCAATTCATATCACCTTGCATTGAAAACACTGATTTACCCGATAAATGGGGTAAAACAACCCCTTGGAACATTCGAATGCAACCCTAAGGGAGATGCACAAAAATAAGCCAAAAGAGAAAATAAGAACAATTTTGTTGATAGCAGAAACCAACAGAAATCTTAACATTTTCCGAAATGAAACACTTTAAAAAGAACGATGCAATGTCGCGAGTGATACGATATTTGGTTAATCTGTGCTTTAGGTACAATTTTCTCGTTAAATGGGCGATAGGCGCGCCAAGCGTGGTAACCCTGGCTATTTTGCGTAGTTCACTTTTTGAAACGCCAAGCAGCGTCCCAAAGCATCTTCACCGGGAAAAAGACAGGGTTGCCAGAAAATTGGAACAAAAAAATACTACGCTTCCTCTAAAAAAAATATTACAAAATACTACTGTTTCCAAACGTTGCCAAAATCAATGTTGCTAAAATGCGAAATCTATGAAAAAGAAAAAAAAATCCGCCAAATCTTTTAATTAAGTCATTAGTATATTGGAAACAGGGTTGCCAGAAAAATACTACGCTCCTTATTTGGGCCAAAAAAATACTACCGTAGAATCAAAACTACTACGTCTGGAAACGCTGGAAAAAGAACGAAACAAAAATAAGTATGAACACGTAACCATAGTAACAACATGAAAAGTTGATTTCCGTTGATAAAATAATTCATTTCATCTCTCTTTTCAAACAAATTTTATTTGAGAGCTCAACCATTTTAGAATCGTTTGGCTTGCTTTACTGAAGGTAAGCCTTGAATTCCGGGATTCTAAAAACAATTGTTACAGCTCTCCTGATGATCGTAGAAACTTCGAAAAAACTTCATTTTGTTCAGAAAATTTCAAGCTTTCGAATGACATAAGACTTGTAAATGTGTATGAAATATTTCTTCCCTATTTTATCGAATTTCCGCTAAGAATTCGAATAGAAAAAGAACGAAATGGAATTTTCAAAAAATCGCTTCGAGGTGCAAAACTACATGCTACAAACTAATTTTGTGCCAAGTGGCATGAAAATCGACCGAACGGTTTTGGCGCTACGCGCGTAACAGACAGAAAGAAAGACAGACCCACCTTCAGCTTTATTATTAGTAGAGATCTTTCTATTACTGTTTTATTACGTTCCAGGCAGCACCGTGAGCGAAACACTATAGGGGGTTCTAAAGCGCTGAATTTGTTAATGTTTGATTATTGACATTGATAGTGTTTTTTTTTGGGTGGGGGGGGGGAAGGTGGGGGCTAAAAAGGATGATTGTCACTGAGTTCAGCAGGGTTAAATTCGTAGTAGTTAGTAATTCGAACTCAATTCCATACCAATACTGCGTCTCTTTTTCACTGCACTCAAAAGAATACAAGGTTTGTCCGGAAAGTACGTATACAAATTGAATAACAACTTTATTTTTCAATTATTCCGGTATTACAACATGGTCTCCTTCAAAGTACTCTCCCTGAAACAAAATACAGTTCTGCCAACGCTGTTTCCACTGTTGATAACATTGCTAAAAGTGCTCAGTTGTGATGCTGTTGTTTGCCTTGTCGTTTCTGCTTTGATGGCTTCCACATCTCCCAAGTGCTACCCCTGAAGCACCATTTTGCATTTCGGGAACAAAAAGAAGTCACAAGGGGCTTAATCGGGTGAATAAGGTGGGTGGTCAGTCACGATGATTGAGCTTCGGGATAAAAACTCACGCACAACGAGTGGCGTTTGGGGGGGGGGGGCATTGTCGTCCGTAAACTTGTTTCAAACACTCAAAAATCTCACGGCCATTCTTGCCTAGCTTTTCAAGAAATTTGATGTTAATGCGCTGTTCCTCAATCAGAGATAGCTTCATGCCGACGCGGTTTGAAAAAAGATTTAGGGCGCTTTTCCACTTACCGACACGACAGCGATAAATCGTACACGATTGTCGCCATCCTACATTGGAACACGCAAAATGCATTAAAATATGCTGTGCGCTTTTTCATCTCCCGATTCCAGGACGATTGTGTCGTCTCCGACCGAACGCTGTCGTAAGTCGTCCCATTCTTGTCGGATGGCAGCCGTCTCGCCTTTAAAATCGGAACGACATTCATTCATTTGTTTACTTTCTTCGAAGAAGCCACACATAGAAATGGTATTTAAATTTAACATCGCTGCATTAATAAAATATAAGCTTAAATTTGCAGACGATAAATAAAGAATGTACAGCAATAAAATAATTTTTATTCATTTAACTTAATTTATATTGTTTCACTTTTGTTGCTCAGACGATCTTTATTGCTGCAGAAAAGCTTAGATTTTCATTCTGACGTATGCGTTTCGTTCTTAGTAAACAAGGAAACAAGGAATGAAATAAATTTGTATCATGCATCCAATATCTTCTATTAATCTGGTTTCCTCTTTTTGCGGAGGTAAAGTAAATCTACCAGTCGTAGTCTGTTAAATTGAGGAGCTATAATAATGTACATGCGAGCACACCGGTGCTTCGAAATAAAATGCGGTGGAAAATGACCGTTTCGGAAAAAACGATATCGGTAGAGTGGAAATACGGTGTTGTAGACAACGCTACACGGTACTTATCGTTTGCAGTATTTCCGTCCGACTTTCGTCGTTGTCGTGTCGTCAAGTGGAAAAGCGCCCTTACCTTCAACCAGCAACCACACACTCAAATTTCCACGTAGAGCATTCTAACTTGAACTGAGGGTTGATGGGATTGTCTATAACAGTAATGCAACCTGTCGGTGGCTGCCAATTGGTAAATAAGGTTTTTATTCAACTTTTATACGTACCGTAAAATGGGGTTAATCGGAACACTTTTCAGCTTTGATTGTAAAAAAAGCAGTTAAAAGATTTTTTTTTAATTTGATTTTTTGGGTAAAAACTTCGGTCTTGCTTTACTTTTGATATTCCAAGCAAAGACAAAAGATTTTGAGCAATTATTATTAAAATATATAGCAAATTATGGGTGTTCCGAATCACCCCGCTGATAGGGGTCAATCGGAACACTTGTTAAAATTTTTATTTTTTTCGCTTTTAATCTGTAATAGGTCTCACAAACATGAGTAATATTGATGGGGGAGAATAAGAACAGATAATTACTGTCAAATAAATGTATAATTTCAGTACCAGTAAACGTTTATAATTTGTGAAAATTCAAAATAATTTTGAACTTATGAAAAATGAAAAGTAATTTTAAGAAAAGCTTTTGAATTGAAATGCAAAGATTGAACATGAATGGAAGTCACTCATGTCGTCCACAAATATGTACCTGTCCTTAAAACTAGCAATTGTGACTTGGCTTAAGTTTTTTCATAACATCTCCTGGGATGAACTCTGCCTTTTCTTTAGTTTTTTGAAATTTCTGGGTTTTGGGGATAGTCCTGAAAGATTTTTTCGCTTATTCATCACTGTCTGTGTGCTGGACGTTTACTACATAAAGTCTATGTGACTTTCTCCCTTTTATTTTAAGTAAAAAAAAGTCTCCTGGAGAAAAAATCTTTTGAAATCTGTAACTTTTGTCATTTTAAGATCTAGTTGCTCACGAGAAGGGATAAACAGTAATAAATCCTTGTCCCTGTCTTGGTTAGAAGAATTGGGGTTAGAATCTTGATTTTTCAAACAATTTCCTTCAAATAAGTTTGAATTGGAACAACAAAACTAAGTGTTCCGATTCACCCCGCAAATTTTTTTCCCATGGCATTTTTCAGAATTCTTCACTTTTATGACACAATTTATAAAAAATGTAAATTCTAATGTGGTATTCTGTTGTTCAGATACATGTATAATTGAAACATACCACTCATAGTTTTTAAATATAAGAAGGTTTGTTCTTGCATATGAAGTTTTGCAGTCTATGAAAATGTGATGTTTTCTAGCATTCAACGTGCAGCCCTCTTTAGAAGCCAGTAGCATTGCCAGATTGACAAAAGTATTTTTTTCCTACTTCCTATGATCTTACCTTTCTAAAAAAAATTCATGGCGAAAAATACCCAATAGTATATTTATGAAGAATTTCTTTGTACGGTTGGGAAGTTTTGTTCCGATTGACCCCGCTGTTCCTATACACCCAATTTTACGGTATTTTCCGGACAAACCTCGTAAATAAACAGATAAATAAATTTTGTTAAGATCAGCCTATCCGATAAAATTTCTGTAAAGTTTACCTTTTGCTGCGCATCTTGTCACCCGTAAGCTCAAAATTTTGCATAGATGAAGGCATTTCTTGTAACAACGAAACACGTCTCGACAGTGTTCCTGCTCATTTGAGCTTGTAACGTTGTTTTATTTGTTTTTATTTTTCAAGCATAAAACTATTTTTTATTTTTGATAGTATACTTAATATATAGACAGACGAAAAAACTTCTCATTTAAAGTAACCTAATAATATAAAAATGCCGTGCATGATATTGAGAAGGGAAAATGAAACTAACGTGTTGTTATTAATACGTTTAAAGCAAAAAAGTAGCTTCAGTTTGATTTCGTTTTAAGTATAGTTCTGTATTTTGAAAGTCTCATTTATGATTTTAGGGTTTACTTCAACGTAGCATCAGAAATGCGGATCAAAGTTTAAAGAAACAATTGCACAAAAATATGATTAATTGCTTCACAATTACATACATTGGAGCGATGCCAGGCCCAATCGATTAGTTCGTTGAACATTAATTACTTGTGACCCAAAAATCGTCGATTTGATGAAGTAGCGCGTCAAAGTCTTTGGAATATAGACATTAGTTATAATAAAAAAATATTTGTCCAGATTATTGTGAATTGTTTTGAATGGGAATTTCATAATGAAGTTTTTTCAAGTGGCACTTTGAAATTAAAGTTACCTCAAACATAGTTGGAAGTAATTGAGAATTTTTATCACTATCTGATGTATATTTTCTTAGAAGAATGAAACTTGTTACTTGAATTATACAATCGTTGTGATAATTCAGCCTATAACGCTTTTATTCAATGCAAATTAATGAGTTATTGCTTTTTTTTTTTTTCATGTCTTTAAGCTGTTTTACAGATTATAATAACCCGTCCCGAGCGAAGCTTCTACGCTTGACAGCAGCTATTTTTACTCCAAACGAAAGCAAATTAAAAAAAAAAAAATTAAAAAGTTTCTGTTCACGTACACACGGGGCACAGTAACCCCCCCCCCTCCCCCAGAACCGTCGATTTCAACACATATTTGACGCCCAATTGAGTTTCGAATGGATTTTTACTTCTATAACTCAAAATAATAATGTTAAGTGATGAAAACTAGACATGAGCTCTAAAAAGATACAGAAAAATAAATAAATAAATTTTAATAAAGAAAAAAGAAGTTAAAACATATTAGGAAAAATAATTAAATGTATCAAATCAAGGTTTTTATCTACACTGGAGGAAGGGGGAGGGGGGGCTACATCCATCCCTGAGCATGGGATTCGAACCCGAAACAGTGCAATGTGGCTCTTGCGCCATGAAACCCAATTAATCCATTAATGCCTAGCGTCCTTTTTTTGAGGACGGGCGAAAAAGTGTCTGAATCTTCCAAAAATGAACATTTCAACGAAATAATAGTGTTAAATTACTATTTTGGGTATTGTTTCAATTCATTATTAACAGATTGCAGCACGTAACTATTGTAAAGTGTGTTGTTATATAGCAGTTTTATTATGATCTTTATCAAGAATTCCATCGTTCAATCTCAAGAGCAAAAAGTTAAGTTTTAAAAATTATTTCCAGCTTCCCAGTTTATGTTGATTGCTGCTTTTATTTCTTCTTCTCAAATGTTTTTTCAGATATTATATCGTAGGCAGAAAAAAAATTTAATCAAACAAGTATGTACCCTCTGGTGGGTAGCGTTCTTTTTTAAAAACGATTTTTCTTTTCTCAATAAAGAAATTATTTTTCACATGATATGTTTTTAATTATTTTTCCTGTCCATTAAACGCTATTAGTAATCAGTATACAAAATATCTTTGGGGAAAAATGTCAGGCATTAATGGGTTAAAAACAACCGACCGCACTCGAAACCTCCCCATCAGTGGTCAAACTTTTCTGACTACTAGGCAGGGGGCCGGCAAAAATAGGAGTAATATAGACACAAAAAGCATATATAACGTTAATTAGTTACAATTAAAAAGTCACTTTCCTTGCAAATCTGTATTGTTTCCTTAGAATGTACACCATCACTTTATAATTTACTTTTATATTGCAGGTAACAAGTCAATGAAACGTAAAATGAACATTTTCAAACTGAATTTTTTTTAGTTCAAGGTCATTATTTCAAGGAGTGCAAATAAAGTAATGTAAAAAGGGCAAATTACCCCGCTTAGCACTGTTCTTAAAAACAAATACTTTTAAAACTGTACCAAAATAAATTAAGGTAAAAATAAATAAAATACAACTAATAAATAAAATACAACAAATAAATAAATAAATAAATAAATAAATGTATAATGGGCCACATCATAGCATATTAACCTTTTTGAATACTATCGAATTCTTTAAACAAAACAAAAACGACTTCACAAAACAGAAAATATTTTGTTGAAAATTGGATTTAAAAAACTTTTATAAAGTTAAATTATGCTATTGTACGAAGGAAATATTTAGATTTATTTTCCTGCGATTCAATTCAAACTAATGGAAGTGCATACGTTACACATATGAAAAGATAAACCATCTGTTCAACAACCAGTGTAATATATCTTTTACTTTTTTAAACACTTGAGATTCTAACAATGTTAAACATTCTTCCGCATCTTGGTATTGTTCCAATTTATTTCTGGAACATAAATTCAAACTACTGGATGAACACAATATTCATCATTTAAAGTCAAGAAAACTGGTGGCTTTAGTCAAAGTAAATGAAGGGTAAGGTATATTATGGATAACAAAGCATATTTCGGAAACTTTGGATGAAACACAAGTTTTCATGGTTTAAAATTTTATGTCTGTTCAATTAAACTTGGTTTGTATTTTATGACAAATGAGAAAATAAGAGACTTCCGCGTTTGATCAACCGTACCTCTCTCTCTCTCTGTATATATATATATATATATATATATATATATATATATATATATATATATATATACTGCTCGACATTGAAAATGCAACACCAAGAAAGAGTGGTCAGAAATTCATGCAAATTTTACCGTAGACGCACGTCACTGAGTTATGCAAATGATATGAAATGCGCAGCTCTCCGACGCACGTGAAGTAAGATATAAGAGAATGAAGTTGAAAAGTGGGCTATGTTCATGTTGGTTTTTCTGCCAGACTAATTATGGGAGAAATTTGGTTTTTGTCTCGAAGGATACGTGTGATAGGAGGAAATGCCACGCCGTCCTCAACGAAGACACTTCCAGCATATAGACGACATTACAAAGGGTATGGTGATCGACTGAGAAAGGGGAGGTTGGTCCATACGTCAAATTGCAGCTGATACCCACATGGATGCAAGCACTGTGCATCGGCTGTGTCGGAGATGGTTGGAAAGAGGAAATGTAGCCACATTGAGGGGTGCAGGTGCAGCCAGAGTGACGTCAGACCGCTTGGATCGACGGATTCACCGACAAGCTGTGGCGGACCCGCAAGTCACTTGTACGTCGATTCTGCAGCACGTGCAAGGTACCCTGGATGTTCCTATGTCGACCAGAACCATTTCCCGTCGACTGGTTGCACGTGGCCTGCAATCACGGCGCCCGCTAAGAAGACTGCCATTGACCTCACAGCACAGACTCCAACGTTTGGAATAGTGCCGGACCAGAGCGACGTGGATGGAAGAATGGCAAACCGTAGTGTTCTCAGATGAATCCCGCTTCGGCTTCTGTTTGTCCAGCGATAGTCATCGCATACGTGTGTGGCGTCGACGTGGAGAAAGATCGAATCCGGCAGTAACTGTGGAACGCCCCACAGCACGACAACGTGGCATAATGGTTTGGGGCGCTATTGCATACAATTATGTATCACCTCTAGTTCGTATTCGGGGCACTATGACGGCCCAACGATATGTAGATAATGTACTGCGGCCAGTGGCAATCCCCTACCTTCAGGGTCTGCCAAATGCAATTTTTCAACAGGATAACGCCCGGCCTCACAGTGCTCGAATCAGCCAACATGCTCTACGAGGTGTACAGATGCTCTCCTGGCCACCATACTCTCCTGATTTGTCACCAATCGAATATGTGTGGGACGTGATTGGACGCCGTTTGCAGAACCTGTCACTGCCTCGTTCAGAGGACGAACTGTGGCAAATGGGTGAAAGGGAATGGAGTGCCATCCTCAGGACACCATCCGCAGGCTTATTGACTCCATGCCTAGACGTGTTTCTTCGTGCATCGCTGTCCGCGGTGGTCCTACTTCTTACTGAGCCGACGCCGTCCTCGCTCTAAATTTTACTTATTTATTTTGAAATAAATATCACTTATTGTTCCATGCTGTCTCTGTCTTCTTACCAAATTTCATCAATTTCTGACCACTCCTTCTTTATCTTGCATTTTCAATGTCGAGCAGTATATATATATATATATATATATATATATATATATATATATATATATATATATATATATATATATATACACTCAGGCACATTGAAAATAGCGACCCAAGAAGAAATCGTCGGATTGAAATGAAATTTAATACACATAATGATACAGATGAGAGACTCACTTGATCTCAAAATCAAGACAATTAAACTAATACAGGGTGAGCAACGACACAAATACAGGGAACATGTACAATGTCGAAACTTGGCACCCCAATGTCGAAGCCCGCACAGCTGGTGTAATGGTCTGGGGGGCCATATCCTATGATAGCCGGTCCAATCTAATTGTGATGCGTGGAAACTTAACCGGCCAACGTTACGTTGATGATATTCTTCGACCCCATGTAGGACCTTTCCTAAATGATCTCCCAGGGGCAATTTTCCAGCAAGATAATGCTCGTCCGCATACAGCAAGAGTTGCTCAAGACTTCCTACGTCATTTTCAGACTATTCCATGGCCGGCCCGCTCCCCCGACTTATCCCCTATAAAGCATGTGTGGGATCAGCTAAAACGTCAGATGCCATCGTGTCACACTGTGCGTGATTTGGAGTTGGCTGTTACAAATTTGTGGGCCTATCTGCCTCAAGACAACATCAGGCGTCTAATCAACTCAATGCCGGACCGTGTGGTGACATTTATTGCAGCTAGAGGTGGTCCAACGCGCTATAGATGTTGCTCTGTATTTGTGTCCTTGCACACCCTGTATTCGTTCAATTGTCTTGATTTTGAGATCAAGTGAATCTCTCATCTGTATCATTATGTGTATTAAATTTCATTTCATTCCGACGCTTTCTTCTTTGGTCGCTATTTTCAATGTGCCTGAGTGTATATATATATATATATATATATATATATATATATATATATATATATATATATATATATATATATATATATATATATATATATATATATATATATATATATATATACAGGGTGTCCACTCCAATCGTGGACCAATAGCTAATTTCTAAACCGTTAGAGATAAGCATATAGTTTATTTGGGAAAAAATCTCCAAATTACGAAAGGAATTTCGGGTCTATTCAATGTTTTTCAAAAAATCAAATTTTGAAAGAGTTACGAAATTTAAATTTTTATACAGCCCCCCAGTCCTATCAATCATATTTAGTAAAACATTCTTGACACTGTAACGTTTAAAACTAAAAAAAAATCACTGTTCTACCACAAAAATTGACCGAGTTATGACGTTTTGAAAAATCAAGATTTTGCATTGTTTCATGACGTCATCGAGAGATCGCTTAAGGGACCGTATGCGAAATCCTTCAAAATCTTGATTTTTCAAAACGTCACAACTCGGTCAATTTTTGTCGTAGAAGGGTGATTTTTTTTTAGTTTTAAACGTTACAGTGTCAAGAATGTTTTACTAAATATGATTGATAGGACTGGGGGGCTGTATAAAAATTTAAATTTCGTAACTCTTTCAAAATTTGATTTTTTGAAAAACATTGAATAGACCCGAAATTCTTTTCTTAATTTGGAGATTTTTTCCCAAATAAACTATATGCTTATCTCTAACGGTTTAGAAATTAGCTATTGGTCCACGATTGGAGTGGACACCCTGTATATATATATGTATGTATAAAGAAAAAAATTAAAGAAAAAGAAAATGCTCTGTGAAGGAACAGTGGTTGTTTGCAGTCTAAAAAGTATTTTATTGCATGTTTAAAACATGTATATAATGCCGCCAAACCTAAATTTTTAATAGTTCCATTCTGACATTTTCGGTAACACCGCTATGAAGTTACTCTTCGTATTTGGCGTCGTAAAGTTTGGCAACAATCTGGAAATTTACCAAACCTCCCATCCAGGGAAATCTTGCTTATTTGAGGGTTACTGTTATAGATTGTATTCACTTCAAAGAGATGGTGCGAAAGACATTATATTTCTTGCCTTTTAATGTGCACATTGAAATCATGGAAGAATGGTTGAGGCTGAGCTACCTGACACAATCGGTTCCCTATGTTAATAAATTTAAATTTTGCGACCAATTTTACATTGAAATTATGGTTAAATCGGTGGATTATGTTAAACTTCAAGGGCAAAATTGCTGTGTTCGTTGAGAGTTTTCAAAAATCTTGCCACTACAGTTATCTCAAAAGTTCTATTGAAACGTTTATTTGACGAATTGATTTAAACTTTAATATGACTTTTAGTGGAATTCAAAAGGTTGGGGAGCACATTTGAATCAAATATAATAATTTTACTTTTGAGGGTTAGAGTGAATTAAACTTTATTTAGTTAACTTCCTTCACATTTGTTGCACGGGCATCGCCGTGCGGGTACTGCTAGTATATATATATATATATGTATGTATATATATATATATATATATATGTATATATATATATATATATATATATATATATATATATATATATATATATATATATATATATATATATATATATATATATATATATATATATATATATATATATATATATATATATATATACATATATATATATATATATATATATATATACATATATATATACAGGGTGTCCACTCCAATCGTGGACCAATAGCTAATTTCTAAACCGTTAGAGATAAGCACATAATTTATTTAGGAAAAAATCTCCAAATTACGAAAGGAATTTTGGGTCTATTCAATGTTTTTCAAAAAATCAAATTTTGAAAGAGTTACGAAATTTAAATTTTTATACAACCCCCCAGTCCTATCAATCATATTTAGTAAAACATTCTTGACACTGTAACGTTTAAAACTAAAAAAAAATCACTGTTCTACCACAAAAATTGACCGAGTTATGACGTTTTGAAAAATCAAGATTTTGAAGGATTTCGCATACGGTCCCTAAGCGATCGCTCGATGACGTCATGAAATAATGCAAAATCTTGATTTTTCAAAACGTCATAACTCGGTCAATTTTTGTGGTAGAAGAGTGATTTTTTTTTTAGTTTTAAACGTTACAGTGTCAAGAATGTTTTACTAAATATGATTGATAGGACTGGGGGGCTGTATAAAAATTTAAATTTCGTAACTCTTTCAAAATTTGATTTTTTGAAAAACATTGAATAAACCCAAAATTCCTTTCGTAATTTGGAGATTTTTTCCTAAATAAACTATATGCTTATCTCTAACGGTTTAGAAATTAGCTATTGGTCCACGATTGGAGTGGACACCCTGTATATATATATATATATATATATATATATATATATATATACATAACTAGCTGACCCAGCCACGCGTTGCTGTGGCTAAGGTATGGGTTAAACTATCTAAATTTTGATATTGCACATGTAAAAGTTCACAAATTACAGTAAAACATTTTTTTCATTACAATACAATTGAAATACAAAATCACAAAAAAATGAATATTGTATAACTTAAAAACTCGAAAAGGTACGATATTTACGAAACAGTCAAATTTTGAATCGCAAACTATGAGGTGTATATTTATGTTACAAAGCAATGTGACGGTAAAAATTGTGTGTATAGAAATAATTTTAATCTTCGCACCATAAAACAGTACATTTTCCCTCCTAAGAATTTGTTTTTGTAACAGTAAATACCAAATGCATTGTTGAACGATAATATGCAAATTTATTGGCTGCAGATGAATACGCTTAGCAAAAACAATTCTGAACTGAATCACTAAAAATTTAAATATTACATAGGTAAAAGATCACATAATGCAGTGAGCCTTTCTTTGTCTAAATACACCTGACATAAAAATCACTAAACAATATGAATATTTTATAACTCAGAGCTCGAAAAAGGTATGATATTTTTCACTAAAATAATTTTCCTAAAAAAATATTTGTACCTAAACATGAGTGAAAAGTATTTTTGAAACATACAAAATAGCATATGTTAAGTATCTAAACTGCATTAATAAATTGAAGTAAGAAAAGAAGAAGTAAGAAAATAATACTTTTCCGAATATTGATTTAAAAATACTTACACGCACAATTTTAATTAAGAGAAGCGGGACGAATAACCCAGAAACCGATTCGACATCCTTGATCGTTATAACTATTGCTTTTTGCTTCCGAAGCAACTGACAACCCAACAGCAGATTTTATCTTATAGAAGCCAAGAATACAGAAAAGCTGGTAGCTAAATAGATAATTTGCAATAAAAAATAGGGTAAGTGCTCCAGTAGTCGGCCACAATGACATAAAACTCATCATAAATAGTACATTTTTAATTCAAAATCAGATATGGCTCATTCACACATTCATGTACCTATCCTCAATCATCAACCAGTGGCAGTTAAGTTTTGGGTACTTTTTTTTTGAATTAGTAATGAGTCATTTCATTTTGAATGGTGTGCCCGTCATCCAAGATTGCAATTCTGCTTATTTTTCAGCTAAGATGATTCTGTGGCCGACTACTGGAGCATTTACTAGTGTTGACACCAGCTTGGATTTTAACGTAATTTTTTTTTAATTTCTGAAACAAGTAGGTGATTCACTATCAGAAAGGTTCATTCTAAAGTTTTACCTTGTTTTTGTTGCTGTATTGATAGCTGAAAGTTCTAGGTTAGCTAAGATCAACAAAAGATCTCTTAAATGGCCGACTACTGGAGCACTTACCCTATATTACGGCCCTAAATTGAGATAAAAACTATCCTATCATTTAAGTTGGACCAAACTGAAACTGTGTGCAAAACTTGGTTAAAATCGGTTTAGTAGCTGAGGAGTCCATTGGCCACAAACACAGGGACACGTAATTTTTATATATTAAGATAGTAAAGTAATGAGTTGAATTTTAATATCTCGAATTCAAATCATGATTTTTGAGGTGACGAATCGCAGTAAGTGTGTGGCATACTTTCGGGATCACATAACTCAGCTTTTCCTATGAGCCTTACAGTGATTTTGGCTCAGCGGAAACAGTACTGGGTTACCATAACGAAGAGCCTCGGATCAAACCCCGGCAGGGATTCAAATCCGTAAGCCACATTGAATTCCCGGAAACAGATGGCACCATCTACCGCCAGTGCCGTGACAGCATGTCCGGTAGGGTGGAGGAGCAAAGGACGCGTTACGTTTGTACACTGCCAATCTGGAAAAGGCACTAACAGGCAATTAAGGTCAAAATTGAAAACATACAGCAATTTGTAATTGCGCAAGAAACATACGAAATTATTAATAACTGATATAAGAGTTGTTTTGTTAACATAGTTTATTTATTGACAGCTATTTTCAGACAAATCAGTCAAGCAACGATCCAGCATGGGTAGCCACAGAAAGTAAGTTTTGATTGCGAACTTATTTTTCATAAAATTAAACTATTTGAAAATGATTTGTTTAAAATTGATCACAAATATCTTCTGTAATGTTACTTTGCGAAAGTAAAGTCAAGTATGGTCGTATTTTGCTCACATATCTGCAAAACATCCCATAAACATAACGTTAAATAACTTAATAAATATGGCAACGGCGCACTATTTTAAGTCTAAAATGTATGTAAACCGTTCCAAGTAAGAGTTTTAAACAGATAAAAATTGAAAAAAAAAAAAAATGTTATAAAAACTTGGGCATAAATGGGTTAATATCTTTAAAAATTAGAAACTGCATTTATAGTAGTTTTTGGGATAAGTAGATAAAAATGTATCAGTTACAACTCAAGATTTAATTTACTTTATGTTCTGTAAAAACTCTGCTATTAAAAGTAGTTACGCATGTTGAAATACTATTATTAAAATCCTACTCTATACTTACTGACTCTTTTTTTCAAGTTTGTTACCAACAAGCAAGTCAAGTTTGTTACCAACTTTTTTCTTAACACAAAAAAAAAATGATAGCGATATTTTTATCGACGGGTACGTTGATATGACGTATTAGTGTCAGAACAGTAGTGGCCCATGTCATCTTCACACAAAACTAGGATTTTGTTGATAGACTCGTGTTAGTAAGTTTAAAAAGTTTTCTCCTGATAGTGTCACAAAAAGGTGACGGTACGACTTCCAAACTGGAGTTAATGTCCATCTTCTGCGATAAAGATGTATACTGCCGTGCTAAGCGCAAAAGTGGTATCTGCAGTCGAACTCAAACTGGGATAAAACTCTGTAAAGTTTTGCGCCACCATGTATTTGATTTAGATAAAACTTTTCCAGAATTTAAAAAAAATATATTTCTCGTTCTCAAATGACCATATAATTTTTTATTTAGGTAAAATACGTCACAAAGAGCCAACTGGTGGCAATAACTCATTTTTGTTAAAAAGTGCAGATACGGACTTTTGTGCTTAAAACGGGAGTATACTGTTGAAGATATAAAAGTAGCATGTAGGGAAATGTGGCGATTTATATCTTGACTATTTTCAGAAGCGCAGATAATAATCTATATATATAAAAGAAAGTCGTGTTAGTTACACTACTTATAACTCAAGAACGGCTGTACCGATATGGCTAAAAATTGGTGGGTAGGTAGCTTAGAGCCAGGAGACGGACATAGGGTATAATTTATGCGTGTCAGTTATATAAATAGAAAAACTGTCTTATTGACTAAGCCTTTTTACTACGCCTTTTTTGACACCGCCATGGCTGAGCGACATAAAGCACATGTTCTGGCAGCTACCGGTGCACAGTAAACAGGTTGTAAGTTAGCGGGGCGTTGAGTGTTATTTGACTTTTTCGTGAAATAAATTATAAACAAACACGTTACTTCCCTTGACATTTATATGTGATAAGCTGTCAGAAACGATTGCTCATTCCTAGGATCCCGATAATCCCAACCGATATGCCGTTTGAATTTAAAAGACTTCAATTTTCGATCCGTCTTGCATTTGTCATGACCTTTAACAAATCACAAGGCCAATCCTTAAAAGTTTGTGGTTTTGAGTCTAGAATATCACCGTTTCTCCCATGGTCAATTATATGTGGCATGTTTACGGGTCGGAAGACCATCTGTGTTGTTTCTTTTTGCGCCTGATAATAAAACAAAAAATGTTGTACAACACAAGGTACTTTAGTGAAGAGCAACCTATGTACTAAAATACAGAAACAATAATGAATGATTAATGTAGGTACTTATTTTTTTTTTTTTTTGTATTTTCTAATAATAAAGAACTTAATAAATTCAAAAAATTTCTTATTTATTGCCTTTAAGGCGGAACAGAGTTCGCCGAGTCAGCTAGTAAATATTATAAATGGCATATGGGAAGTTTTTTCTTATTAAAACTGCGATTGAAAGTTTTTATAATTTAAAGACTAATAAGGATGGCATTTGTTTTCTTTTTCAAGCTGCATATAATGATGTCGATCTTCAGGGCATTCGCGAGATTGCCATTACTAACACAGCTTCACCCCAATCTTTTCGAAACGGGACATATTTTAACAGGATGACCATTGACAGAACAATCACAAATTTATGATGGATTCCTTATGAACGTTTATGATACGTTTTTTCTTGCTATTATTTTAAAAATGTAATGGCAGTGTATAATACAAGCGTATACTTTTGTGCGTGTGTGTGTGTGTGTGTGTGTGTGTGCGTGTGTGTGTGTGTGTGTGTGTGTGTGTGTGTGTGTGTGTGTGTGTGTGTGTGTGTGTGTGTGTGTGTGTGTGTGTGTGTGCGCGTGTGTGTGTGTGTTTTTTTTTTTGAAGTAATTTCCAATATTTATCAATAACTTTGTCGGAAAGGTTATGATTTTTTTTTCCTAGAGTAGAAAATTAATGCATGTTTAAAATGGCAAAGAGTTACAGTGCTGAAATATTCCTCCACTCCTATGTATCCAATTGCGCTACTTTGCGTCACACGAGCACTCGCACCGGGTCTCGCAGGCCCGGAGCGGTATTTTTCAGGAAATTGAGTTTGTAAAGCAGGAAAAATTGTGTTTTGAACACCAAATTTTAATTACAAAGTCTGCAACCTCTTCATTTCATCTTTATAACTCAAATTGCAAAGCATTTTGCAACCTCTTTCTTCGCGTTATCAATGCAGAATGAGAAACGCGAGCACTCGCGCCGGGCCTCTGAGGCCCGAACCGGTATTTGGGGGGGGGGGGGGGGGAGAGGGTTTGTACATTCCTGAAAAACATGTGATCAGTTAAATGGTGACCCTGTGCTCAGCTACTGTGGACCTCGTCCATTTTCGGTGAAGGGGTGATTTTTGGCAGCGAATTTAAATAATGACCGGGCCTGAGAGGCCCAGTGCGAGTGCTCGCGGATTAAGTCGAAAATTTAAATGTTGATACAATTTTCAAGCACTTTATAGCTACAATTTAAAAAGGTAAACAAACGCGTTTTACTAAATTTGACGTCTGATACTAGACGTTTCTTATTTTCAACATATCTTCCATTCTACTGGGACTTTCTTTTACGAAGCTTGTTTTAAAATGTTTCCGGTATTTACCACGTAAAGAAAACGTTAAATACAAAATTAGTTTTTATTTTTTAAAATTATTTTTTAAACTTCTAAAACAGGTACCAGACTCTTTAATACTCGAATAAAATTGATTAAAAAAAAAAAACGTGTTCATCAACAGGGTGCAGTAACTTACGAATTTCAGTCGACGATATCTTAAAGTGTCTATGCGGTAACGTCTTTAAAACGCTACAAGGGGACTTTTTACAAATTAATTGCTGTAGCTTCGCCGTTATGTAGTCACGTTAAATATGTCACTAGGATGACATCTACGAGACGTGACTATTTTGTCGCTTAGTGATTATGATCATTACGGCTCGTAAAGACGTTTCTGCAAATGTACAGCAGCATGTGCTATCAGAGATATGTTGTGGGCATTGGTTGGAAAGCATGTTAGGGCGCTTTTCCATTTGACGACACGACAACGACGAAAGTCGGACGGTAATACTGTAACGATAAGTACGGTGTCGTGTCGTCTATAGCACTGCTTTTCCACTCAAACGATATCGTTTCTCCGAACGGGTCATTTTTCACCGCATTTAATTTCGGAACAGCACTGTGTTCGCACGTATATTATTATGGCTGCTCAATTTAACAGCTTACGACTACTATATTTGCTTTACCTCCAGAGAAAAAGAAAACAAATTAAGAGGCGGTATTGAATGCACGATATTTTTAAAGAAAGGTACATTGTAGGCGAGTTTTATACACTTTTCAAGAAATTGCAAAAATATTTTAGGTGATTTTAAATATTTTTACTAAATTTACAAAGAATAGTAAAAATTTAAAATCTGTACAAGTTTATTTAACACTAGCGGTACCCGCACGGCTTTGCCCGTGGTATAAAACAAGTAGTTTAATCTAAAGTGTATAATATATTTTTAAAGTTACGAACAATGCTCTTTGACCTTACCTGTTTCTTTCTTCTCTGTAGAACATTTGCCGTCATATTCCTCATCTAAAAATCTAAAAACTTCTTTCCAGGCCTTTTCCCTGTGAATTTTGTTTTTGTATAAAATATTTCGCTTATCCCACAGATACGGTCGCTGCTCCATTAATTCACACAAAACAGATACGTCAAACTTGAATGCCATGACTACTGTGTTGTTCATCGAAGAAAGTTCAGAATGAAAATTTAATCTTTTTTGAAGCATTAAAAATCGTCTGCGCTACAATAAATGAAACAAAGTATAAAATAATATGATTAAAATCTTTTATTGCTACATCTTTTATCAATCGTCTGCAAATTGAAACTTAGATTTATTAATGCAGAGATGTCGAATTTAAACGCCATTGCTATATTTCGAAGAAAGTAAACAGATGAATGAATGTCCTGCCGATTTTATAGGCGAGACGGATGCCATCCGACGCGAATGGGACGGCAAACGACATCGTTCGGTCGGAAACGACACAATCGTCTTTGAATCGGGAGATGGAAAAGCGCATAGCATATTTTAATGCATTTTGCGTGCGCCAATGTCTGAGGACGACAATCGTGCACGATTTATCGCTGTCGTGTCTTTAAGTGGAAAATCGCCCTTATTCTATTCCAATATACATTCCTATATTTAAATACATTTTCTCACTCCTTTCTTACATTGACGATCCAACCAACTCGGTCTTGAGACCTCACACTTTGGGACTTTCTTTTAATATTATCTGCGAATACAGAATATATCGCGCTTTCAGCTTATTAAGTTTTATTATAGCGCTAATACTTAAACCAGTACCTTAAGATTAATTGATTAATTTACATCAGGGATAATTATTGATCTCGACAACACCAAATACAGCTAGCAGTTCCTCTTATTTTAGTAATCGTAGGAAGTAATTTTTGATTTAAATGCAAAATGTCGAATACATTTGAAATTTAATGGTTCAAATTATTTGGGAAATTTCGAGGGTAAATACAATTGAAGGGACAAGTGAATAAAGGTGATATGTGATAATTTTTGAAACTTACTTTTTACCATGGATGAAGGCGATAAGTCCATCAGTATCATTTCCCCTTAGTCATGCAGGTTTACGTCGGCGTTTCATCTAGTGCTTTCTACCAATCTAAGAGCACAATGGAAAAGTTTTCTTTTAGTCGACAAGAATGCCTACAAAAACGCATTATCCCTAATTGAATTTCTATTCAAAAACAAGCAGTTTTTTTTTTTCCAGAATCACCATAGGGCTTGGACTTTCCTTACCACCTTGTTCCCATCGTTTGTTCCCTTGTTTGTTTTCATTTTTATTCTATGTTAATTTATATATTCAAGACTATTCAAAATTATGTAACCTACTCCATGTGTTTCTTTATGTATTTTTATTTTAATTTTTTAAATTTTAAATAAACACGTACGTCATACAGGGCAAACCAAACCGAGAAGATCTTGCAATCATTCGGGCCCTGAATGATGGCGCTTCTCCCCTTAGTCACAGAAATGGTTGGTAACGAAGAATATGACCCCGTTTAACCGGTTGAGAAAAATCCATTAAAAAAAAAAAATCCGCAACACTTTTTTGAACGCTTCTTCTAGAAATTAAGAAACTTGTCACATATCACCTTTATCCACTTGCTCCTTCAATTACGCATTAAACAAATTAATATTAATAAATAAACCTAAATGACAAAATATAAAGTTTTCGAAGAACTAGAGCGCACATTGTTTACTAAACAGATATCCAAATCAAAACATCATTAAAACTTTCGGAGAAAATATTGTGTGTAATCTTCCTAAAATAAAAACTCTTGGTCCCATGCAAGATTTCTACATATTTTTATGAATAAAATATACTTTTTTGATACATGACATTTAACATGTAAACGCTCTACTTTTTTTTAAGTTGATGAATGCATTTAAGTTTAATTTAGAATTTCAAAGACTATCTCAAAAGCAGTTCTTTACTTTCCTTTGTGTTGACAATTGAAAATACCGTTTATATAAACATTTACAGAAAAGCTGGAAAGCTTTTGTCGAGAGAATAAAATGGGTAGTGCCCTAAAAATAAACCTTTAGAAATGTAAAAATCTTAATTTCGCGGTATAAGCTTGGATGAATCTCAAGTGTCCTGAAAAGGAGTTTTTCTTTTCAATTTTCTCTTCTCTTAGAATTTACAGCTAATTTAGTAAATGAAATCAAATACATTTATTTAGACTATTTTTATCAAGCCTTTGCAGAAGAGAATAGTTGTGACGTTCGGGATTTTCTGTTTACAGAATATAATGTGCTTAAATTGAATTTGCTTAAAAGGGGAAACAATTTTACTTTATAGAATATATCTTTGTCTCGTTTGTTTTAGTAATTTAAGCAAAACAAAGAGTTAATGTTTTAATTATACTATTTTACAGATTTATAGTTTTCAGCTTATTTGATAATTATAATAAACAAATTTTTAAGTTTCCTGTAAATTTGCCATTCTACGAAAACGCTGCCATTTTGTTCCGCACGTAACGTTCATACATTTCATTGAAACATAGTAATTCTAAAAGGCAATGAGCAGAGATTTTTGCCTAAGAGTTCTCAAAGAGTTTTCCTCTTACAATAATAAAATTTTATTTTATCGATTACTAAAGTATAACCTTAGTTAACCCTTCAGACCTGGTGTCCGGTATACCGGACATCAGCTTCGAACAGCTGCTAATCATTTAATGATTGATTTAATTACTTAATTTTTTTTTGTAGTTTACTCTTGACATTCTGTATATTATCATCTGTGCAACAATTTCTAGTTTTGGACTTGGCAACATTCCAAAATATGGATTGGAAGATGGGATTTGACTCGTTTTGCCAAGGATATATTTTTGTCGCGAAGGCGAACTTTTTTTCTGATTTTTAAAAAAATATATAACCCTTTATTTATCGTTTCAAATGCTTATATTATGTTTTGTTATTGTTTGGAGAATATTTCACGATGAAGTTTGTGTGATGTTTCATATTTTTTTTTTTGCTGAAATATTAATTTCAATATATGTATCTGGAAAATTGGACACGTCATTACTCTTTTAATTTTTCACTCACAAGCTTGAAATTTTGTTTGTGAGATGCTCTTAGCCACAGTACTTTGTGTACCAAATAAAAAAAAAAATTGGTAAACTATTTCATAACTCCGACTGAAGCGGTTAAATAAAACTAGTGATTGCGTCATCTAACTAAATGGAATTGTCGTTTGGGATACGGTTGTTGTCCAGTCTTTCCAAATACTCTTTCCACTTATTCTAGTAGATTTCTATTTTATGAATGAATGAAATAGCCTTCAATTCCTTTCTGACGTCACCATTACTTATGTTGTCTAGTCTGGAGCATCCTTTGACTGTTCTTTAATGACGCACATTTGATGATATATCAGTAATTTAAAGACAGTAATGTCACTCATATTATCACTATTTTTAAGGAGAGCGTACGAACGTTTGTCCAGTGAAAACAAAAATTGGGACTAGAAGCAGAAATTAATAGCTTGGAAGATGCTGGGGTTATGTAACAGAAACTTAACTTAGAGTAATTGAAGGCTCAAGTGGATAAAGTTGAAACGTGAAAATTTTTAACAAACATATTTTTTACCATGGATAAAGGTGATAAGGTAATATTTTTTTGAAAACTTTTTCCAGCATTTTTTAAAAAATGTCACACATCTCCTTTATTCACTTGCCCTTTCAATTGTGCTTGTGAGTTAACACAATTGAACACACACTAATCTGAATTTGCGTAAACCAGTGAAATTCAAATATCACATGTCACCTTTATCCACTTGCCCTTCAATTTAGGTTATTGCTGCAGTTTTTTTTTCTCCTGATTTTGTCGTGAAGCAAGTGTATGACATTAGTCTTATGACATCGGTTTTTTTTTTTTAAATTTTATTTGCTTACTGTGTCCATTGCTGACCTGTGTTCAGATTGTATTTTTAAAAAGTGTAACATACACCAAACAATTCAATTATTCATTTCAATTCAAGTTGTTATTTTAAAAAAGAAGTTCTTAATCATTTTTTGAAAGGTGTTTCAGTCTTTTT
The DNA here is from genome assembly GCA_038373865.1 of Uloborus plumipes. Classification (NCBI taxonomy): domain Eukaryota; kingdom Metazoa; phylum Arthropoda; class Arachnida; order Araneae; family Uloboridae; genus Uloborus; species Uloborus plumipes. The sequence goes on from JAXGGA010003808.1 coordinate 61,504, forward strand.
TTGAAAAGGCATAAATCGTACTAAGGCAGGAATTCAAGTGAAACAGGCGATCGCAAATTACAATCGCTACTGGAAATGAATTACATTAGAACGTTTCTTGATAAAAACATCGTGACGTCAGCGTGACGTTTGCCTATGAAAAACGAGCTAAATAAAACGTCACAGCCTACTTGGCGAATAAGAGGAGATCGCTGACTGCTTGTGAGCTATTATTGGCTCCACCCGTAGTGACGTCAGTTCCAAGTTAAGTTGCATTAGCATTTATTTTGCGATCGCATCGAAGCGATTGCAATGGTGTTTCACTTGAATTCCTGCCTAGGACATCCAAGAAAGAAAGTAAAACTTTTGTCGCGAAATTAAATGTTTTTCCCCATTCATTTTTTTTAACTCTAAAGTATGGTTCTTTTTAATATAACGTAAAAGCAGCTTTTTTCACATAAAAATAAAATTTGGAACCATTTGAATACGAAGTTTTCTGAGTCAAAAGTCACACATCAAAATCGAAACATTGTAAAATATGGAAAAAAGACGTGATCATTTTATTGAAAGCAAATTACGTAAACTCAAACATACATAAAGAAGCAATTTTAAGGTCTTCGTGAAATTTAAGTGCAGAAATAAAGTTTTATCTAGGTTTATAAACTTTAACTCTTGCGAAAGAGCTTCCGTTATTAATGTTTCTGGTTTTGTTTTTTTGCTGAAGTTGACACATGAATGATGCTGCTGTACAAGAAAAAATAGACTGATTTAATAGATAAACCAATCATTACTTTGATTTTAGTCAAACAACTATTTTTTCGCAATAAGAGTCAAAACTTCATTTGTCTGTCAAATTATTTGCTTCTGTGCATTGTTGTAACCACCCCTAAGCCAGGGCTAAGGCATTGATGCATGCAATATGCTTCCAACTCGATCATTTCATCCAGAGACTGTAGTTTCTTCCTTATTGTAAACTCGTTAGTCTGGAGTCGACAGTAACCGAGCTCGAGGGAGATTTTTTCTTGCAGAAATTAAGAGGGCCAAAAAAACTGGTAGCTAATGTAGGATTAGCATGCCAACGAGATTCCACAGCAATGATACGGCACAACTCGTTAATTGCAGGCAGAGCCTGTTTATTAGTCACCACCTTTAAACTGAAGTTAAGGCAGGAATACATGCAATATACGGGGAACTCGGTTATTCCATACTGAGAGTACAGTTCCGTCCTTTTTAGCTTCTATACGAAAATATTTGCCTCCAGCTTGGTTACTTCTTATTCCAGACTGATGAGTCCACAACAAGGACAAAACTGCAGTTTCTGGATTGAACGACCGAGTTGTCTGCATTTACCGTAAAGTCGGGTTACTTGGACCCACAAGGGGGCTACTTGAGCCCACAGTAAAATGATAAAATCTGGGTTTGGTACTAGCGTTAGAGACTGAAGAGTGCTTATACCTAGCGGAGAAACGAGGAACCACGTGCAAGTCTTCAACTAGTAAGTACCAAACCCAGATTTTATCATTTTACTGTAATGGGCTCAAGTTAAAATTTAAATGGAATAAAATTTACATACAATAAAATTTAAATGGAAGATATGTACCAAACTTGTTACAATAGTTAGTCAAGTAAACGAAGCCTTGGAACACATCACAGAGAGTTATTAAAAGTACTATATAAAGGAAGTAAAAAATGTAGCATAAAATCCTTCATTTTTAGCCTACTTTCCCGAAAAAAGGAAAAGAAAGACAAAACAAAATTTAAGTGTATTATTGCATCGCAAATATATTGTTCAAAAAATTCAAAAATAAATAAAAGAAAAAAATAATTTCGGGAAATTAAATAATGGAAAGTAGGGGAAATTGTCTGCACTCCATTGATAACTTTTGAGTGAACATTGACTGAATCAATTTGAAATGAATGCAACGTGCAATTGTTTTACCAGGGCTGCGAAGTCAGCAAGGACATGACGACCTACGGACTTCGAAGAATGTTAGAGCCTTTGATTCCGAATAATAGACTTTAACTCTGACCCTGCAGCCACTGCAGAATTTCAGATTTGGTCACAAATGAGGGACTCCTACCCTTAGAATTTTAAAGACTTTTACTCCCGACTCCAGCTCCTTGCCCAAAATCAGTCCGACTCCGATTCCGCCTCCATGATTTTCTTTTCAATTTTTTTTTAAGTTTTAATTTATTGACTTTATTTTAGACAACGGAGAAATAACGGTAAGAATCTAAAGCAGAACGTATGAATAAGACAAGAAAAACTCTAAAAATAGAAAACTAAAAACAAAAAAAAATGTAAGAAAAAAATAGGATCAGAAACCCAAATTCAAAAGCGAGAGAAAACATCCGTCGATTTTTCATCATTTTCCGATACAAACACCAGGGAAACTCGAATTAAGTCTCAGAGGATCAAGCAAAAGTGGATTAACAGACACTATCAAATTTTCCTTTCTTAGCTGAAATCTCTTGTTTTCTACAAGGCAGGTTACATAAAAACAAGGATAACAGTTTAAAGGAAAGTTACAGTAAAAACAACGAAAGCAATATTGGAGCCATTTGCTCTTATAAAGCACGTGCAGATAGAAATTACAATAAAAACATATGTTTATAGTTCTCTCACGTTTGATCGGAACTACCGCATACTTTCATTTTCAACGATTTTTGGTAGTCCTCTATAAGAGAATGAAGCCCAATGGTTGAGAGGGTATCGTTTGCGCTTTCACGTTACAACATCGAGCTGGATTCTCGGTTTGGGTACGGTCGACCCAGCTTTTGATCAGTTTATTGGGTCGATAAATCGAGTATCAAGCGTGCTTGGGAACTAAACCCCATGATTCCGCTTTCGTAAAAATACCTAACCGAGTCATCTGCTTTGCAACCTTGAATCTTCGATCACGAAAACTGGGGTGTGCGCAGTAGACCTTGATCTCTGTTGACTGTTTTGCCACGAGTGAAGTTAATCCTATAGGAGCCTAAGTAAATAAATTTTATGATTATATTTACATGTTGCAAGTTAAAAAATCAATCTAAACCATGTTGTGGTTGTTGCACGGCCCCATTGGTCATCAGAGCCGGACCAATTTAAAAGTACCCCATGGCTTTGTACACTCTCAAAAAATCGAACACCAGCAATGAATGGTCACGGTCAGCCAAATCTTGTCTGGTGAGTCTCAGGCACTCAGGATGTGGACATGAGGGGCCTGCTAATTAAAACAGTTAGTGCACATTTCGAAGATCATTCAACCTTCTGAGAATTTCATAGTTAAAACTATAACATGACCCCTGCGTAAGCCATTAAATCATTTGACATAGGGCCCAGCTCCACATTGACGCAAAGCAGAAGAATAAAGCAGAAACGTAAAATGGATTACATAGCCCCCCCCCCCGTTCTTATGGAAAGTACCCGGATTTTCGGTTTCTGCCTTCGGTTTCGGTCGCGTTTTACGCTGATGTGGAGGAGGGTCCTTACTTTTTTATGGAGGCATAAAAACTATAAACAGTAGGGATCTTAATTTAATTAAACGATGGCTGATAGTGCATTGTGAGACAGGAATATTAATTAAGCCTGATTTTAGATGTTTTTTTTTTCTTCATAGACGATGGCCGTTTTTTATATTGTGGTTTTTGTAGTATATTCTTTTCCTTTACTTATTTTGGAGCATTTAAAAAGTTTTCAAAATTCTAAAAGAAAGACATATTGTACCGCAATGATTTTAATGCATTATAAATTAAAGTTCGTTTGTAAAATTCTTTACGTTAGCTGGCACATCACCTTACGCAAGCATTAAAAAAATCAGTAGCACCTGTTATGAGAAATTGTTAGTGCAGTTTCATTCAAAACCTTGACAATTTAAAAAAACATTTATAAAAGCAAAATGTTTACTTTTTCTGTTAAAAAAATAAACTATTAGCTGACATGCAAATGGTATCAAGTTCATTTTATAATAAATTAAATTTTCATGTTTCCGTAAAAAAGGATTTTTTATTTAAGTAATACATTCTAATTTTAACTTAAAAGTATAGAAAATGTATAACAAAGCTGACGTTTAACAAAATTTACCGTAATGTAAGATAATGAATCTGAACAAGTAAAAACATTAAACCAATAAATAAGTAATAAAAAAAACATTTTTTATGAAATAATCTACTAAGTCGCTCAATTTTATGTTTATGCTTTTCATTAAATCATTTTTTATTTGACTCCGACGGTCAAAAGAAATTGGAATTAAAAAAAAAGAAAATATTGATATAAAAACAAAACCAGTCTTAGCTTTTTCTAGTGCAAAAAAAAAATAAATAAATAAATAAATAAAATAAATAAATAAATGTGCATTGAATTTGACTAACTTCAAGTGTTCGTATTTTTAAATATTTCTTCTGAAACAAAAAATTAAGATTGAATTTTCGAACCTCTAAGTGTCTCTTTTTTCATTCTTTTTTAGTAAAAGATGTTTATCATAAAAGAAGTTCCTCTAATTGGGAACAAAAAAAATCTTTAAAATAAAACTATATACCTGTTTAAAAACTTTTGTCTACGTCATTACACTACCTGTTAAATTAGTTCATGTACATAATCCAAACTAACTCGTTGATAATTTGAATTTCATCTTTTTTTTTTTTTTTTGCAAAATAAGTTTAAAACTCTCTTAGTTTTTCGTACACATTCATGTATTAAACCCTCCACGAAGCAGTTTGTATTTATTCGTTTTATTTCAATGCTCAATATTGAACGATATTTTTTCAGAAAAGAAAACATAGACATCTTGAACGACAATTTTCGTGCAAGAAACTTTTTTTTTTAATTTTTTCATATATTTTTAACCGATCTAATTTCTCAAGAATTATTTGTATCGGAGATGGAGCAGAAAGCCATATGTTTTTCATCTCACATCCAAACTCAAAGTTTTATTTGTTGTTTTGATTTTTCTTTAACAATATCGTTCCAACATATAAAATCCTCTTTTATATCTTTCAAAATTTTGACGGCAAAGCAGGATGGAAAATAATATAAAATTGCTACAGGTATTAAATTTCACTATTGATTGCCCTCTAACCTATTTAAAGAATAAAATACAAATGCGACTGAAATACATCTAACTCCAAAGTAGACTAAAGTTACACATGAATACAGGGATCTTGACTGATAAGAATGGACTAAAAAAAATTGTTTAAAAAAATACATAATTAACTTTTTCTTTCCAACCTTTCAATCCTAAAACAGTAACGAGCAGAAACTAAACGAAGTTAAGGTCGCAAAGTAAATACTACACAAAAACCATTATTTGCATACCTCGGCAAGAAAGGTTGTAAATGGGACAACGCTTTATTTGCAACAAGAACAACGCAATTGCAATTAAAGCATATTCTTTACGATTTCTATTTAATTGTTGCACATCAAAGAGTTGTGAACTGAGTTTAGTTTCCAAAATCATTACTTTGCTACTAAAAAGAACATTTTGAAACAAATATTGTCCTTAAAAATATAAACGCCGTGAATTTTCTGAATTTTGTTTTTTAGTGAATGTTAAGTTTTGGTAAAAATAGAATATTTCTTTCGTTGTACAAGACGATCGGTATTTTCTAGAAATCTTAACTTGTGTCCTTAACATTCTTATCATTAATTAAGGAAAGGATAAAGAACAGTTTTCGTAAGGGTACGCATGCAAATATTTGAAGCTCAATTAATGTGAAACTAATTGGAAAAATCGGTAAACAAATCTCAGTTTTCATGTTTCTGGAAAAAAAAAGAAAACTAAAATTCTCATTACTCACTTAATTTTGAAAAATAATTTCAATTTTTAGCATCAAATAAACCAGAATAACTTTTATAACTGAGTATTGTGTTACGGTAGTAACAAATAGTACATATTGATAACTCTTTAGTTTCCTTAATAATAACTTGACTATAAGTGAGACGGGCTAAATAAATACCATTTTCTATCACAAGTAACTTGTACTGTTTTAAAATATTATAAGGTAGTTTGAGATACCGTTTATATTTAAATGTTGTAATTAAATTATCATGCATATAAGAACAAAACAATTTTTTGCTCTTTAGAGCAATTCTCTGCTGCACTTTTAAAGCCGGTTGTATTTTTTTGTTTTCTTTTTTTATTATTATTACTGTTTCATAAAATTATCTAAAATACATCAACTAATTATACATGGTTGAACACATTTTTGATTTCATGGACAGGTGAACTTCTTCGCCATGTCAATACGTCTACGATGCTTAATTTCAAGAAATTGCATTATGGCTGCATCCATATCGTAAAACTAATGTGACTTATGAACGTTAAATCTTTTTTATTTTCACTTTTCTGCTTTATATATATCAGTACCTAATAGCTTCATCTGCATTTTTTTAACACTTGTTAGTTTGCATGATTGCCGGGGAAGTATTATAAATTAGAGCATGCCAACACAGAGAGAAAATATTTCAAAATTTTCATTCTCTTAGCTTCAGTTGCATTTTAATCGAACCTTCATTGTATCTCATGACTTGATATACTTTTGTTGGGTTGTTTTACATTTAATGGAGTTTGCAACATGTTATTTAATTAAATGATTCTTTTTTAGTTTATTTGAAGATTTAATGATAGATAACAGCTTGTTTATTTAATTGTAGGACTATTTAGAGATTCAACAGCTTGATTCAACTGCTAAACGCATTATTTTTCATTATAGTGGAACTGTTGATCCTGTTGAACGCCTTGTTTTGTTTAAAAACTGAAGTTATTTTAAAATTTCAGCATCATAGAGTTTTGGCAATGCTTGAAAAGTAAATAAATGCCTTATTTTTGCTAGTTTGGCAACATTTTTTGAAAAACTCCTAAGTACTCTATGTCCCTTGCCAATTTGATCGCGGTAAAATATAGAAGAAAATGAAATATATTTTTTGAGTACCATTTCAATTTAGATGAAGAAGTTAAAAACATTTAAAGTAAATTAAAAATACACATAACTAAAATTTTTATTTCTCTTAAAATTGAAACAACTTTTGTTTTAACGCTTTTGCTATAAATGCTTTGATTCTTGATCTCCTGACTTCAGTATTAAACAAATATAGAAGAACAAAACTATTTTCATGAATTATCTGCTTTTCCGGCAGGAAGGCATTTCGGAAGTGTTCGGCAAGTGTTTGTATGTTTTCTTTATTAAACGATCTGGCAGTCCTCCCAAATTGTTTCTTGCCGTTGTTCTTCATTTTTGTCTCAAGTAGACGAAACATTCATTATTTTTGACAGTTTCTCTGCGTTTTTCATTCATTCTTTTTTTTTTTTATCAAACAAGGATTTAAGAGCTTTTTATTGCTCCTTTGTTCTAAATTTAAATACAAACTCCTTTATTTTCCTTTAACCGGCATCGCTCAAGATTCATGAAAGTTAAAAAATAAATAAATGAATAAAAGAAAAGAAAAAAAAGCAATCTACTTTACTTACTTGAGTTCACAAAAAAAAGTTAATAAAATATTTTTAAAAATAGATTTTAATCTTGTATATGTTTCTGGAAATAAATTCACGTCCCAAGTAGCACACTTCGTTTTTTAAAGGTTGTAAAATGGTTATAAACGTTGTGACAACGGATTAAAAACGTTTATAAAACGTTTAAACGTTTTTTGTGCTACCTGGGATATCTTTCCGTTTCAAATCTGCTTTGTTTCAATTCAACTAACCGTTCATTTCAGCTTTAACTAAAGGCAAGCAAAAAGCAAATTGTAATTCAATATTTATTTTTTCAAATATGCATATACAAAGAAGAAATATAATCAACTGTAAAACTGAGTTAGTGAAAAACATTGCATAAAAATATCTATAAGGGTATTAATTTTATACAACCTCTAATAACTCCTGCAATTTAAAAATTGACTTTTTAAAATTCCCGTCTTAAAAGATATTTTATACAGTTTCCTAAACTATAGCCTAATGTTTCTGCACTGTTAAAATTTAAATTTACTTTTACACAGTCGTTCTAAGTCTTTAAATTATAGATAAATAATACAGTTGAGTTTTAGAGAAATAATTAAGAAGATTTTTTTTTTCTTATTTAGTGACTCGAAAACTATTTTTAGAACGATTTCGCAGCGTTTAATGATCTTTTCTCTAATGCTATCCTAATCGTGCTCATAAAGCAATTTGTCAAGTGAAGTTTGTTTTATCAGCAGCTTCTTCTTACTCAAAGTCCCAAAGTGAGCGTAAACTTCAAAAATGTTTGATTCTAATAAATTTTTTTAACATAACCATGTCCAGAATAAAAAATGACTAAAGTTTTCCTTGTCAGATAATTTTTACGGCAGAGTCGTTTTTATGCGAAATTTATCGAAGTACTATGCTTTGATTCATGTTAAAAACATATATAAAATCTATTTTGTTACATCGTATTAACTGAATTATTTTGTGAATTTATCAATGATTCAGCAAGACAAACTCAATTACAAATACTAAGATAAAATTAAAATTTAAGAAAAAAAAAAACTCTGTCCCTGATTGCTTTTCTCATATTAAAACAAACTTCACTGGTCAGAAAGCACTTTAAATTTAAATATGTTTAATTGCTTTTGAGAGGAAATGGCAAAAACATAAAACTTTAGATAATAACGTTCTCATGGGTCGATATGGAATAAAATTCTCTATATAATGCAATAATAAAGTGAAAAATGCGATTTTGGACTTTCTTTAGTCTGGCTTCTGAGGTGCAGAATATACGCTTGTTCGTGCACAGAACGTCTGAAACTTAGCGACAAATCCTTAGTATGACTTAAGGAAAAAATTATCTTTTCCTCTTTAAAAGTAAAGTTCCCTTGCACAATGGAAGCTTCGTTAAGGCCTCCCTGGGGTTTCGTCAGGAAAGATCTTTCTTTCTTTAACCTTTTTATATTGAAAAAATCTAAAATAACAGTCCAAATGGAATGCGAAATTAGTATTTGCGCACTTCTTTTTTTTTTGGGGGGGGGGGAATTACAGTTAAACGTGAAAAAGATGCTCCCTTTAAAGTGCAATAGACTGGTGTTGTTTTTTAAAGCATTTTTGTGAGATGCTTTGTACATCCATTTAGTTTATATAGAAGAATAGGAATTGATGTTATGTTGGTTTGACATGAGGTGAGTTTTAACTTACAATATCATTATGATGAAATGGAAACATTATGAAATAATACAGAAACAAGTATTAAGATAATATCATTTTTTTATTTTGAGAATAAAAGGCGGATGCTGTTGATAAAACGTAAGAATGACACACATACATACGCTCCAGAGTCTCCAGTACCTACCACTACATGTAGTTTAATGTGTTGGATGGGCCCCTGAAAAAAAGCTCCTTTTTTTATCCATACCAGGAGCCGAGCAGCCCCTGGTCCTGCACCGCAAGCGGCATTGGTTTTAAATGGAAACTTGAAAACATCGAATATACTTAACGCATCAACTTTAGTGAACACGGTAGATTGTCGACCGACTGGGATCGAGTTCGGGACCCTCTGATTACGAGTCCGATTCCTTACCGATCAAATCCAGATGACCCTGCTGTAAGGGTAAAAATAGTACCACAAATATTCTAGATTATTCACTGAAAACAGAAGACTTTCTTAATAGTAACTGCGAACGACTTTTAGAGATAATAAAATGTCAAAAAATATTTTGAAATAATACTCCTAAAGCTTCTTTTTTGTTGACCTTTTCAAGGGGAAAATCCTCTCATGACGCATGTTTATCCTTGATAATTAATTTTCTCTTGCCAAACTGTTCGGACTAAAATAGCTAAAATCTTTCTGTGATAATTAAAATTGTAACTAACGTAAATGCTTAAGTAAATAAGAATAATATTTAAAAAAAAAGAGAGAGTGCGGTAATTCGTATCATAATAAAGTGAATGTCAGTTAATTATAACTGCATTATAACGAATAAATATTTATTTGGGGGATGAAAAGTCGCATCTTTTTGCTAAGGCGTCGCTGTTGTCTTTCGTACGAGATATATGTTATGTTTTCGAAATGTGTAAAAAATGTTTTCATATTAAAACGAAATTTTTCATGTGAAGGTTTTAAAGTTTTGATGCTCAACTTTTTTGTGTGACATATGTGACGTTGTTTTATTCCACGGTTGCCAAAAATGATGAAAAATTATAAAAATTAGAAGACTAGTTTTGGTAATTTATTTATAGGAATTTATTTAAAGGTTGAACTTGAGCGCGCAAGCACACATTTGTGGATTTCGGACAGTTTAAACTTTTACAATAATGTAGATTTTTGAAAGTTTCTCTCATTCAAATCAAGTTTTAAATCAAGAATTGGACAAAAAAATAAAGAAGTTTTTGTGCGGTGACAAAAAAACCGATAAAGAAATAATATATAAGATTCCTGGTAATTTACAATGAAGAAATTTTAAATTCCTCAGAAAAAATAATTAAGGAAACTACGTTTTTATGACAAAAAAAAAGAAGCATTTTTCTAAATGATGAAATCAAAGTTACTAAGCACAAAGTAAAAAAATGTACACACGCACGTGCTTTTAAAGGTAAACATTTGTTACAGTTCCCGTTTACCAAAAGATGCTTATTTTTTTCTGCATTGAAAAGACGTACATCCCCTAAAGGTGAAATTTTTTTCTCGAGATGAATCATAAACGAAACATGAAGATGAATGAGAAATGTAAAGGGTGAATGATCTTTAATACAGAACATACAAAACAGAAAGAAAAAAAACTGCATTTGAGTTTTTTTTATGCATAAAAACCCTTTAGAAAAATATTTCTTTCGCCGTTTCAGCAGCTGAAGATGACTTAAAAAAACTCCTTACCAGAAAAATGTGAATGCCCTTTTTTTTGTTCCCTCTCTCTCTTTTCACGATACAAAATTTAAGTAGCATCCTTCCTATTTAAGTGAATTGTTGAGATATAATATGAACTGATTTTAGAGAAGCAACGATGTAGTAAAAGTTCAGAAGTATAAGTATATTACAGACGGATAGAAACAAGCTGACAAAGATTTCTTTTGGGTATAAATAATAGATGTATTGTGTTTCGAACGCATCTGTTCTTTAAAATGTTAAAGGTTTCTTTGTTTACAGGCAATACATGCTTTTTTATGTTACATGAGTTGGTTTTTTGTAAAAAGCAGTGCCATTTTTCTAAAATATACTTCTTGAATCAATGTAAAAAATTGTTGAATGTTTATTCAATGCTTTTTAAAAGTGAATACAGATTGAATACGAGAAAGATTCGTCAGAAATGCTCTCTAAGCATGAATGGAATGAAAAAGGACGTATTTTTTACTTTAAAAAATTCAGTTATGCGTTATGTTTCATGGAATTATAGAAAATTAGTGTTTGATTAACAATTTATTTTTTTGCATAGTTCTCATCTACCTTTTCAGCAGGTCCGTCACTTAAGGGGATCAGGGGGGGGGGTCTATTTCCCCCCCCCTCCTGGCTTTGAGAAATCAATGTATTTGCATGTAAGAGGGCGTGGTTTTTCTTGTTTTGAATGAAATTTGCATTGGTTTGCTCCTTTTGACCTGACCCCTAGGGAAAATTTGAAAAGACGAGCTTGATTTTCAAATAGTTTATGAGTCTCACTACGAATAATAATAATAAAAAACAGTAAAACTAATTATATTTTCTGCAAGAAAGAATTCATCAGAAATGCTCTATAAACATGAATAAAATAGAAAAGAAAATATTTGTTGCTTTAAAAAATTCAGTCATGCTTTAAGCCTTAAATTTCATGGATTTATAAAAATTAATTTTTGGATTAATAACTTATATCTTTGTATAGTTCTCACTGAATATTTCTGTAATAATTTTTGAGTTCACTTTAAAAATCAAATGGTATAGAACTCCTTGTATTTTGCACATTAAAGTTTGTTTTTACTCTAGTTGAGTCATCACTAAATACATCAACTTTTGCCCTAAACAGTTTTATACCTGAAATCCAAAAAAAAAAAATCTAAATTTATGTAAGAAAATAAACTAAGATTTTTGAGTTAAATAAAAGAAAAAAGAAACAGAACTAAACACTTGAAAAAAGAGTGGTCCAATTGCTGAATAAACCAACAGGAGATATGTTTCAGGCAACATGGAGCCTTTTAACACTTGAAAAAGTGTGAAATGTAGAAAAGTCGTACCAAGAAGAAAAAAAAAGAGATTTCCCTAAAAAAATCTATCTGAATTAAAAATTTTAGGTTCATGTGACTGCTAGATGTCTCTGAAAGTTTTGAGTCAGTGACCAAATTCAATAACTTCGAGCCCTTATGAATGGTAAACTATTCGAGTAAATAAAATTTGATTCATAAGAATAACTTGCTAGTGTATGTGCTCTTTGCCACTAAAAAGTTTGGTTTTAAGCTTTATCCAGAACGATGTTGCATGTGGCCAAAACGGCCTGAGTTGCTTCGTGTATAGTACGGCGGTGCATTTATTTGAATCCACTTGGATTGCTTTTTCTTGACTTGGCGGGCGAACCGCTGTGCTCCCAGATACTTAACGAATATTACTTTAACACTTTCAGGTCTGAGCCTTTTCGACCGCGCTTCTCCCTCCAGACTGGGAGTTTTTGTCGCTTTTCGTGATTTTTTAAAAAATACTTGGAAAAAGTTAATGTTGGTAATTTTAATTTTATTAAATACTTCAAAATGTTTTCTTTCATAATGAAAGACCTATTTAAGTGAAACAACAATTAATATTTAGTAAGAAATTGTCGAAAATGCATGTTTGGAACTTGTTAAAAAAGTTCCGCATAGGAAAATATCATTTTTGACCATAAAAATATGTACAAATTTAATTAAAAACTGACCCAAATCTTGAACAAATATTAAAATATATATATATATACTTTTCAAATACACGTTATTTTGCAAATTTGCTTTGGTGTGGTACATTTCAAAACACGGATTTGCACTGTCGCACGCTTACACTAACTCGTATAAGCCTCGATTCTATAGCGTCTCCTGCAGTTAATTCTGATTGGTGGTGCCATCTATATTTTTTTAAAGAAAGTAAATAATCCGTGGATAATATCTAAAAGGGATTGAAACAAAAAAAACCCGCATTTTCAGAGCAACAGCAGCTCAAACTTGACCCCGAGCTGAGCTCGGGCTTAGTCATCTTCAACAAAAACGGCACCCCGAGCTGAGCTCGGGCTTAGACCGGAATGTGTAAAAGCAGTAAGTAGCCGTCCCTAAGTTAGGGCTAAGGCAGAAACATGCAATACACCACCAACTCGTTTATTCCATCCATGGACTGCAGTTTCGTGCTTTTTGGCACTCGTCAGCATGGAATAGGAATTGAACGAGCTGGAGACAGAAGTCCTCTAATAGAGCTAAGAGAGCCAAGAATAGTATTTCGGCCTCCAGCTCGTTTAATTCCTATTCCCTGCTGACGAGTGCTTAAAAGCACGAAACTGCAGTCCATGGAATAAGCCAGTTGATCATGTATTGCATGGTTCTGCCTTAGCCCTGGCTTAGGGACGGTTCCCACTGCTTTATACCGCAGCTTTGCCTCAAATTTTTCGAGTTGTACCGTGCCAAGTGCGTTTGCTCACTGGTGTTTTAATTCACATTAGCTACCACTGTTTTTTGTTCTATAAGAGGATTTCTGCCTCCTGTTCCTTTAATTTCCATTCCATGACGAGTGCCAAAAGCACGAAACTGTAGTCTATGGATGGAATAAACGAGTTGGTGGTGTTTTTGAGCATTACTTTATCTAAAACTAGCGGTACCCGCACGGCTTTGCCCGTGGTATAAAATTAAAATTTCATTTGTAAAATAATTGATATAGCAGAAAAAATGCTCTATTTTAGTTGCAATTCAACTATAATTCCTTCAAAGTATGATATAAAAATCTGGTATGGACCCCACGCTACTTAATTTTACGTGTAAATTTCTTAGTAGATGCCTTAAGTGCTAAAATAGTGCTTGGAGTGAGCAAGATAACAGTTCAAATATTTATATCCCTAGTTTGTCACGAAACAATGCAAAAAAAAGTTTTACAATGATTAATCTCCTAAATATCGCCGATTTTAACATCATTCAGTGGATTTTTCGCAAAATATCGCCAATAGCGCCAAATTGAGTCCAAATAAAAAAAGAAAACAATTTTTTTCGCCAACTTGGCGATATGTCGCCAAATTGGCGGCAACTACTTGACAACCAAAAGCTTGGCGATATATTGCCAAGTGGTCGGGCCAATTCATATCACTTTTGTCTGCATTGAAATGAACAATGATTTACTCCATAAAAGGGGTAAAACACCCCCTTGGAACATTCGAATGCAACCCCAAGGGGAGATGCACAAAAATAAGCCAAAAGAGAAAATAAGAACAATTTTGTTGCTCACAGAAACCAACAGAAATCTTACAAAGTTTAAAAGAAGAAGAAAGTTTTATTTCCTTGCTTTAAAAACAAAACGAACGATGCAATAACGCAATTGATACGATATTTGGTTAATCTGTGCTTTAGGTACCCTTTTCTCGCTAAATGGGCGATAGGCGCGCCAAGCGTGGTAACCCTGGCTATTTTGCGTAGTTTCTCTCGGAGCTTTCACTTCCGCGAGACACGCAAAAACGCGCCAAGTAAGGTCCCAAAGCATTTTCACCCGGAAAAGACAGGGTTGCCAGAGAATTGAAACAAAAAAATACTACGCCTCCTCTAAAAAAAATATTACAAAATACTACTGTTTCCAAACGTTGCCAAAATCAATGTTGCTGAACTGCGAAATCTATGAAAATGAAAAAAAAAAAAATCCGCCAAATCTTTTAATTAAGTCATTAGTATATTGGAAACAGGGTTGCCGGAAAAATACTACGCTCCTTATTTGGACCGAAAAAATATTACCGTAGTATCAAAAATACTACGTCTGGCGACGCTGGAAAAAGAACGAAACAAAAATAGGTATGAACACGTAACCATGGTAACAACATGAAAAGTTGATTTCCGTTGATAAAATAATTCTTTTCATCTCTCTTTTCAAACAAATTTTATTATCGAGCTGAACCATTTTAGAATCGTTTGGCTTGCTTTACTGAAGGTAAGCCTTGAATTCCGGGATTCTAAAAACAATTGTTACAGCTCTCCTGATGATCGTAGAAACTTCGAAAAAACTTCATTTTATGCAGAAAATTTCAAGCTTTCGAATGACATAAGACTTGAAAATGTGTATGAAATATTTCTTCCCTATTTTATCGAATTTCCGCTAAGAATTCGAATAGAAAAAGAACGAAATGGAATTTTCGAAAAATCGCTTCGAGGTGCAAAACTACATGCTACAAACTAATTTTGTGCCAAGTGGCATGAAAATCGACCGAACGGTTTTGGCGCTACGCGCGTAACAGACAGACAGAAAGAAGAAGAAAGAAGGAAAGACAGACCCACCTTCAGCTTTATTATTAGTAGAGATAAAACAAATTTCCAAAAAAAATTTAAATAAAAAATTCCTAAGAAGTACAAATTAGTTTTACATTTTTCGAGCAGATACTCCGTAGATAGCTTTCTTTAAACATGAAGCAAGAAAGAATATTTTTATACAGCTTTAAATTCCTTAATCAAAATAATTAGCCGCCTTTGTTTTTAAAAGCAGAAAAAAGAAAGGGTTATAAAAGAAGTAATTCAAAGGAAGTTTTCAAAAGCTAAATGACGCAACAAAAAGTAAACTTGAAAGAAAAGCAAAAGTTAAACGTTTGCTTTTTAAAACATGAAAAAGAAAAGGATTGAAAGGAATTTGTACTTAAGTCAAGCAGATTTTACAAGCATTAATGCGTAAAACGTAGAACTCGGTCTGAAGATGCAAAAAAAAGTTCAGTAAACGTTTTGTTCTTTGTACTCTTATGAAACACACTTTTTTACACGACTTAGCAACAATGTTTGGTGGAATATTTAGGATATCTTCTATCTATCTAATATCTTTAAACGAGCAATTCTTGTATATATATATTTCGGATCTCGAAAACGGCTTTAACGATTTTGATAAAATTTTGTATTTAGATAAAGTTTTGGTTTCTGAGTTCATCTACATCGGCGTTTTTCTGTAAAACGCGAGTTTCAAAAAACCCTCTTTTTTGTGACTTCATTAAAAGTTTGAGAAGTTTTCTTTCGCCATTTTTTTATGATTACTATCATTGTTACTGTTTCATAGCAACCACATTTTATTATAACAATGGATTTCATATTTAATCACATCAGCATAAATTAAAATTTTTATGGTATTTGGCAACGTTAGAATTGTCATTGTTTTTGAAATGTTAAAGAGATCGATCAAATTAGAGCCGCTATATAGACAGGCTGACGCATCAAGCTTTGGTTGGACTACTTTGGATCCATTCATTAACTTTTAATTCAAATTTTTCATGGTTGGCGAGCTAGGGTTACCAGAGTAAAGTTTCGGGCATTGCCAAGGTTTGCCAAATGCACGTGCTGCTAATCATTACTCATGGTAAAAATCACCAAAACGCGATATTTGCCAGAAAATACAACCATTCATCAACCGGCTGAAAAAACATCACATGCGCTGGATCCAAAGAGGTGAAACTTAATCTTGATGCTTCGGCTCGTCCATATAGGGGCCTTGAATCAAATTAAAGTTATTGTGGTGTGATTTTATGATGCGCATTGTTTAAATAAGGTTGTGATAATGATGTCTTGTCCAAATGACGTTGTGTTTTTTAAAATAAATTACGGCTGTTTTAAATGCGTAATTGCAACCAAGGGCATAAAAATGCTTTTCAAGTTTTTCTAAATAAGTACTTCGAACTTTAGAAAAAAACACGATTTTACAAACCTCTTTTTTTTTTTAACCGAGCTGGGCTCGGTCGCCAGGTACTTTAATAAAAATAAGATGGTTACATTAAATATTTTAGAAACTAAAATAATAATGTTTTGAAAAGCTAGCGGATTACAGAAATATACTAATTACAACATACAAGTTATAAACGCTTCAGAATATAAAGTTTAAATTTGAATCATTCTAACGAAAAATTTATAAAAATTTCTTAAATTATGTATTTGTGCTCATATTAACCGCTGTTCTCTAAATCAAGTTAGATTTTCAAATTTTCAGAGCCAATTAACTCCAACAAACTTCTTTTTTTTTCTTAAATTTCCAATGGCACATTAAAAACAGTTGAAGGGGAAAGTGAATAAAGGTGATAGGTGACAATTTTTTAAATTTGTAGAAAAAGCTTTAAAAAAAAATGTTGTGTTAGTTTTTTCAATGGATTTTTCTCAACGGGTAATATGGGGTTATATTCCTAGTTGCCAACTATTTCTGTGACTAAGGGGACATGATACTGATGGACTTATCACCTTCATCCATGGTAAAAAATAAATTTTTCAAACGTAACTTATCAACTTTGTCCATTCGCCCCTTCAATATAAATATCAAAAGAAACAACAATAAGTCTATAAATGAGAACGAGTTATCTAGTAGATCCTCGATCGATTTCCTAGCAAGAGTAGGATATCAAGACAGGTGAGACAAGTCCAAATCTTCATGAAGATCACAAAGAGGGCAAACAATATCAGGAAACGCATTTATGTGACATATATGAAAGCATAAATGTCACATAAATGTACTATCTGTTTGCGTATTGTGCGCCTGGGAGCCACGGACGCTTCCATCTGAAAAAGGGGAAGATAGGTTTAGGATGCGCACTACCCGATGCCTTCAGCTTTTGTTCGCTTACTACTTCCTCGTTGCTTTTCCCCCCTATTTCGAGAAAGTCCGAAGAGACTTGGCGCGTGCGCAGATGTCTCGGAGGTCGCACGAAAAAATTTTAGACAGTATTTCTGATCCTATTTGACCTCTTTGTGATCTTCATGAAGATATGGACTTGTCTCACCTGTATAGATGTCCTGCTCTTGCTGAGCCATCAATGTGGGAGCGCTATTAGATAGCTTGTTCTCATTTATATTTATTGTTTCTTTTGATATTTCAACCGTCTCTTAATGCACCATTGAAAATTTTAAAAATAAGTAAATAAATATTGTGAAGTTTGTTGGAGTTAATTGGCTCTGAAAAGTTAAAAATGTAACTGGATTTGGATAACGGTTGTTAATATGACTATAGATACCACATCACAATATTACTCATATCTGTTATACAGGGTTGTCCAAATTAAACTTCCCCAACTCAGAGGCCCGTGCAAGACGTTGTATAGGTCATAATGTGATGAAATTTTGGAAACAGACACTTCAGACCATGCGCTCGAGATTTATTAAAGAAAAAAAATAGTACAAAAGTTGCCGATATTTGGCGCTGCAGATTAACAAGACGTTCTACAGATGTTCTATATGTGTGCCGTGGTCGTCCACAACCCTTTTCATTCGCAAAGCAGTCTGTTCTGCAGCTGAACGCAGTTAGTCCACACTGATTCCACGAATATGACCTTTAATTGCGTCTTTAAGATGTGCCAAGTTTGTGGGGTGTTCTCGATAGACCCGATCCTTTAGGAATCCCCATAACCAAAAGTCACACGGGGTGAGATCAGGCGAGCGAGGAGGCTAAGCTGCTGGGAAACAGCGGCTGATCACACGTGCATCGGTGAAAGTTGCCCGTAACATTTGTTGAACGCCACGAAGAATATGGGGAGGTGCACCATCCTGGATAAATATCGTGTCCTGGAGGCGGCCACGTTTTGAAGTTCAGAAATTACAAACGGTTGTCAACATGTCTTGATACCGTCTTCCTGTAACATGTTGAACCCACGAAGAATTTCAGTCACCACCGTACTACTGCTAGAGCGTCCACGAGTTAAGTTCAAAATTAAAATTGCCTGTCTTGATATTTTCTGACAGCAAGTTCGCCCCGAGCACATCCAATAACACCCTCACCACCTTGGCACATCTTAAAGACGAAATTAATGGTCATGTTCGAGGAATTAGTGTGGACTGCAGAACATACTGCTTTAAGAATGGAAAGAGTTGTGGAAAACTATGGCACACATATCGAACATCTGTAGAATGTCTTGTTAATCTACAGCGCCACCTATCGGCAACTTTTTGTACTATTTTTTTTATTTAATAAATCTCGAGCGCATGGTCTGAAGTGTCTGTTTCCAAAATTTCATCACATTATGACCCATACAACGTCTTGCACGGGCCTCTGAGTTGGGGAAGTTTAATTTGAACAACCCTGTACATTTTCGATTGCTTTTTTAAAATTTCGGTCAAAATAAATTTTATTACATTACATATAGTAGTGTTTTAATAATAAGGTAACAAATGAAGTAATGAGCTCTTCTGCTCTAGCTTCAATACAGCATACAGCAGTATAAGACCGCCTCCATCAGTATCTACAGACGGACCCTATTTAAAGCCAGAATTTGTCATATTTTTCTTTTTTAATGTCCAAAAATATGTTCTTAAATAATTTATTGATATTGTAGAGGTAAAGTAATTTAACTCTTACAAAAATAACGCGAACAACAAATAAAATCCTAAAACTTAACTTAAACTTTACGCTATATTTAAACTAACGAAAAGATAAGCTGGAAAAAGTTCCTTAGTTTAATTATTGGTTATTTTAATGTTTGATTCCTATATTGTAGCTCCGAAACTTGGAAATTAATCCGAGAGATTTGCGGTGGTAATGAATAAGAATCTGAATGTAAAGGCATAGTTTTTATTCACCCGCAAAAGACATTTGTAATCCTCAAACATTAAACCAGAAAATAGTTAAAATATTTCAGAGCTGAGTAACATATCTGCTGACTAAGCCCCATATTGATTTGTTAAGATCTATTCCTGTTGACACTTTTTGGGCTGTAGTTCTGTATTGTCAAATGTCTGTGTTATATTTACAGAGCACTATGCAACATGTTCCCATATAAAACGCAAATATGATTATTGTTTTATTTTTCTTTTAAGCTACTTCGCCTATTTTCAGGGCAGTAGAGATATTTGTTTATTGTAATTAAAAATGTTAGTAATCGACTGTGTTTAATTTTTTCGAATAGTTACAGTTTTGTTCTCCCTCTGCACCGTTTTGTCATAAATATGCTGCCACTGAAAACACTGAAGCTGAAATTCGCACACATAAATAAACAAAAATGCCGCCGTTATTGTCAAAAACAATAACGGCGTTGGCAACGGGGCGTTACGTTTCGTTGGTCGTGTTTTTTTTGTGCTCTCGTAATATTATGTTTTCTATGTAATTTTTTTTCTGAATACGGGTGTATAGGGTCATATTATGTATAAGCCCTGTTTCTGAGGCATTTTCTTTTACCCAAAAGTGTATTATTGGGCTTATTTTATTCAAAATGTCTCGAAGGGGTAAGCTCCCATTAACAACTATAACACCCACGTCATCTAAACATATGGATAGTTCTGGAGACCTGCATGCGTTAAAACAAGACTGGAAGCGCGATTTTGAAGAATTATCATGTAAGCTGAAAAACGATATTAAACAGATGATTTCCGGTAAGGAATCGAATGAAATGGCCAATACTATAGATACGCTACTAAATGAAGAGCTAAAGAAAATGGAAACAAAATGGATGGATCTTTTCAATGACTTAAATCAAAAGGTGAGTGATTTGAACAATAATATAAACAGTCTTGAAGACAACTTGGACATTATAGAACAGTATGAACGTAAACAGTCTTTAATAATAAATGGTCTCGCTGAAAATAACAATGAAGATCCATACATCGTTGCAATTGATTTTATGAATGAAAAATTCAATTTATCACTGTTACATTCTGACTTTATCAACATACATAGAATTGGCAGACCTAGAGAGTCCTTAACTAAAGATAAGGATGGTGCATCATTTATAACCAGACCATTGATTGTTAAATTTGTTCGAATGCTAAATCGTGACAAAGTGTTTAAAAATAAGAAGCTTTTAAAATCTTCCGGCATTTCTGTATTTGAGAACCTAACCAAAGCAAGAAACAACATTTACAAACAACTGAGAAGTTCTCATGTTAATTGCTGGACAAGAGGGGGCGATATACTAGTCCAACAAGATGGTAATGTAAAGGTTTTGAGAAAATTGTCTGAAATGCAATATTTTGTTAACTTAATTGCAGCTGATAAAAATGCTCAATAACTGTTGTTTTTTTAAACGCCTTTCTATGGACTTCTGTATTTCTATTGGTGATTGCTGGTTGACTTGCTTTTCTTATTGATGATTTACTCTGTACGTTGCTGCTGGTTCTTGCATTTTTTCTATTTTTTATTACTTGGTGATGTGGTCGTTACTTGTCCATTACTGATACTCTTTATGTTGTTGTTGCTTTCTTATATTTTTCCTTGACCTTATTTCTACCCGTATTGTAAATTGTGCTTTATTATGAGCTCTGCGTATTTTACAATTGAAAGTTTGAACACTCAAGTCGTAAATCCCAATACTAATACACAAAATGAGAATAAATATTGCACTATTCTGCATATTAATGTAAGAAGTATTGCATCTAAAGTTGATGAATTAAACAGTTTAATTAATAATATTGGAGATATCTTACTGATTGGAATAACTGAGACATGGGGAATTTTGGATGGATTTACCTATTTTCCTGGTTTTAATTGTCACTATATCAATAGAATTAATAAAATTGGTGGTGGAGTAGCTCTTTTTGTAAAGCATGATTTTAAAAATGTTCATTCCTGTACTAAATTTACTTTTATAACTGATTTTTGTGAGATTGTCTCAGTTGAATCTGATAATGTTGTATTTTCAACTATATATAAACCACCTAAAGGTGACTTTACTGCCTTTTTTTCTGTTCTTGATTCACTATGTGATTACTCTAAAGTTGTTAAAAAGCAAATTTGCTTATTTGGAGACTTTAATATTGATTTCTTAGATAAAAATGACCACGTTAATATGATTCAAGACTTATTCAGATCTCATGGCTGCACCAACTTCATTGATAAGCCTACACGCGTAACTCATAACACCTCCACTTTAATTGATATTATCGCTACAAACTTGTATGAGAATTTGTATGATTTTAACCATGAAAATTTGAGCAATATTGATGTTATAAGATATAATAATCCTGGTTCAGCTTACCTGAACAATGAAGCTTTTGCTGGTATAATAATTTCTGATATTTCTGACCATTTTCCTGTTTTTGTTAAACTTAATGAGAAATTAATTTTTAACGATCATAAAACATTTAATGAACGTAATGGCTATACTTATCCTATGACCAGGCTTTATAATCAACATTCCCTTGAAAATTTCAGAATTTACATATCTACTATAAATTGGATGGATATCTTAATTTTTAGTAATATTGAAGATAATTACAATGCCTTTTTGAAAACTTTTTCCGATTTTTACAATATTTTTTTCCCTTATACTGCCTTCAAAAAGAAGAACAAAATGAGGAAGTGTTGGATGAATATTGACTTATTGAGAAAGATTAAGTTTAGGAATAAACTCTATCAGAAATTTATTCACACTAGAAAACTTGAAGATTTAGTTATTTATAAGACTTATAGAAATGGGGTAAATAAGGAAATTAAGAGAGTTAAGAAACAATTTTATTGCAATCTATTTTCTGTGGATAAGTCAACTAAAACTATTTGGAATAATTTAAAGAAAATTGATGTCAATGTTAAAGGTGCTGTTCAATGCGATATTACTGGTATAAGTGATTTAAAATATGATGATGTAACTGTTGTGAATGATGCTGATAAGGCAGAGATTTTAAATAATTACTTTTTGAATATAACTGATAATTTAATCAATACCAATGATATCAGTGCTTCTAATGAAAACTCATTCTATGGGTATTTAGAGAAATTTGGATCTGTTCCTTATTCTTTTTATTTAGGTGAAATTTCATCTGCTGAGCTTACTACGATAATTGATAATTTGAATATTTCTAAGGGAGCTGGGCATGATGGAATACACCCCAGAGTAATAAAATATATTAAAAATGAAATTTCGCCTGTACTTACAATGTTATTTAATTGTGTTTTTTCTGAGTTTATAATACCGAATAATTTGAAAGTCTGTAAGGTTATTCCTGTTTTCAAAAAAAAAGGTAACCCCAATGATGTTAAAAATTATAGACCTATTTCTATTGCTTGCATCTTTGCTAAAATTCTTGAGAAGTTAATTTATTCTAGGATTTGGAACTATTTTTGCACTAATAATTTACTTTTAAATAACCAATATGGTTTTACTAAAAATAAATCAACTGAAGTAGCTATAATTCGAGCAATTGATTACATTCAGAAAGAAATTGATGTCAAAAAAAATATTGTACTTGGTTTTTTTCTTGATCTTACTAAGGCTTTTGATGTTATTGACCATAATATATTACTACACAAATTAAAATTTTATGGTATAAGAGGTGGACCTTTTGATCTGCTTTGTAGTTATTTAAGTAATAGAAAACAGTATGTTTCCATAGGAAATTCATGCTCAAGAATGCTGTCAGTTAAGTATGGTGTTCCTCAGGGTTCAATATTGGGTCCACTGTTATTCATTATCTTTTTAAATGACATCTTCTTATTATCTAAAGATTCTTTAATTTTGTCTTATGCTGATGACACATCTGTTTTTGTTGGTGAAAAGGATGTAGTTTCTTTGAAAACTAAAAGTCAGGTTTTATTAGAGAAAGTTATGTTATGGTTTAATGCCAATAAATTGTATGTTAACTACGACAAAACTAATTTCACTATCTTTCATTGGAAAAATAAGAAAATTGACAATTTTGAACTAAGGTTGATTGGAAAAACTTATCAACATGTAGAGAACATTAATTTTTTGGGGATTAATTTGCAAAATAATTTACGCTGGGATAATCACATTGATTTTGTTTCAAAAAAGATTTCTCGTAGTTTAGGTTTAATGAACTTTGTGTCAAATTTAGTTCCTGTAAATGTTTTGTTCATCCTATACTTTTCTATGATCTACTCAGTTATTAATTATGGTATACTTACCTGGGGTCAAACAACTAAAAATAATTTAAACAGAATTAATGTTTTAATAAATAGATTTCAAAGAATTGTTAATAGGACTAATAGATTTGGTAACATAAATAGAAGTTTTTTAATGAACGCTGAACAAATTTATAATTATAATGTTGGTCTTTTTATGTATGATTCAGTCCATAATGGGTTTAATTTGGAAATAGTGGAAATGCGAGAAATGGTTCATAATTACCATACTAAGCATCGTGATGATCTTTTACCAATTTTTGCAAAAACAAATTTATTATTCAATGGCATTAATTCCTATGGACCGAGATTCTGGAATTCTCTACCAAACAGCCTAAAATGCATAAACAGTAGAAATTTATTTAAAAAACGGTTAAAAAACATTATACTTAGCTCCACTTAAACTTATACTTAAACTAATTTGTGAACACTAACTTATCCTCAATGTCTTGAGTTAGCTCTGATTTTAAGTTTTTCTTTTCTTTGTTTATATTGTTTTTTTTTTTATATATATCTGTATATTTTTTTCTCTATTGTTTTTACTTTCTGTATATATGTTCTTATGAATTCAGATGAGTACTTTATTTCCCTATTCATTAATTTGCCCGTAATGTTGTCCCTTTTGAGTGACGGGAGCTCGTCAGGCTGTTTTTTTACAGCCTTTACTCCCTTTACTTAATCAGGGCTTTTTGTTTTATGATGTATATACTTGACGTTTGTTTTTTTTTTAATTTTGTTCTTTTTTTTTTCTGTATTTGTGCTCTATTTATTGTTGTATTCGTCTTATGTTATGTCTATTTTTTGCTTATGTTTGTATTGCCTTGATTGAAATAAATTGAAATAAATTGAAATAAATGTGTAAATGTGATTTCTATAGTTTCTTCTTTTACCTTCTGGCTATCATTAAAAAAAACCACTGCTTTTTTTCCCCTGCTTAAAATATTACTTCCAATCACATTCATGAACATAATTTGTTCATTCGCATTTTTTCTTTTAACAAATTATTTTCTCTAGAAAATTTCTACTGTCTCTTTATTGTTTTAGTCAATATGAAGTAAACATTTTCGTGAATTAAAATTTTAATTACATCCAACAGAATAATTTAAGAACACAAAATAGAAAATTCTATGAAATGAACCATTTTAATACATTTGTTACAAACTTTGTTTTCGAGCAATTTAATTAAAAATTGCTGCTACAATAAATGTACTTTAAATAAATACATTAAGAAAATTAAATGAAACGCAAAACACAATAAATGGATAGCACATAGTAAAATAAAAATGTAATAACCCGTGAAATATTTTTAACGGCGAAAATTAATTTGAAGCATTTCATTGTCTTATCTTTTTCTGAAAAAAAAAATACTTACATTACAAGGGAAATGAAAAACAAATTAACTTAAATGATGTGAATTAAATATGATGGAGGTTTATCATTTGTTGTATCTCAACAAAATGTATGCATCACTTCAAAAACTCCAAGGAAAGAAACAGGAAAGCGGGACTTTTTTTCGCTTTGCATTTTTTTTTCTATCAGTCGTTTGGTGTTCCAACACATCATCGCAATTAAAAAAAGAATTAAACCATTTAAAATAATTATTTTGTTATTTTAAAAACCTTTTCACATTGACATTACGGATACATTAAATTTTTAACGAAAGAAAATGGGAATAAATGATCTATCCTCACGTTAGTTTTATTTTTGTTATAAAAGTCGAAGTATTTAGGGGGAGCTAACAGAATTAAAAAGAGCTTGTACTTTTTTATTTCTTTTCCTTTTTTGACATTTAACTTACGAGCATTTTTTTTTACTTCAATTACAAAAGATATTTTGTAAACAGAAGTACAAAGTTCAAGAGCTAAAAGAGATCACAAATGTTTTTTAAAGAAACATCAACACAAAATGCTAACAGATCTCCAGAACGCACAATGACAGTAATAAAACGAGGATGAAATAAATAGTGGAATATCATGCATAGTACGTCCATAAATATTCCCTCTATATAAAAAAAAGGGTACGTGACAATCAGAGCATAAAATTTTCCTCTGGTTGAGGAAGCTTGGAGTATACGCAGGTTTTCTCTACAGCTCTTAGTTTAAACATTTTAATTAATCGTTATGAGTCTGCCGCAACTTAAAACTTTCTTGAATGATGACTCCAATCTTGATGGGATCACAATAAATTTATTTACAAATATTTAGTTTTTTACAGTAGAGCAAAACTAAATTGCTAACCATCCAGCAATTAAGTAAATATCCATAATTACAGTTCACGTAACTGTACACTACGTAATTAAAACCAAATATGCGAAAACATTACTTCAGAATCACGGCTCACCTTTGCTAAGACGAACTCGTTCACTTTCGTATTCCATGCTGATGAGGGCATAATAAGCCCGAAACTGCAGTCCATGGATCGAAATGAACGAGTTGGCGGTGTATTGCATGTTCCTGCCTTAGCCCTTGCTTAGGGGCGGTTATTCACTGCTTTATACCAGAGCTCTGCCTTAAAATTTACGAGTTGTCCCGTTCTCATGTGCGCTCGCTCGCTGGCATTCTAACTTCACATTAGCTACCAGTTTTTCTCGGCTCTCTTTGCTCTATAAGAGGACTTTTGCCTCTAACTCGTTCACTTTCGTATTCCATGCTGATGAGGGCATAATAAGCCCGAAACTGCAGTCCATGGATCGAAATGAACGAGGGTGCGGTGTATTGCATGTTCCTGCCTTAGCCCTTGCTTAGGAGCGGTTATTCACTGCTTTATACCCGAGCTCTGCCTTAAAATTTACGAGTTGTCCCGTTTTCATGTGCGCTCGCTCGCTGGCATTCTAACTTCACATTAGCTACCAGTTTTTCTCGGCTCTCTTTGCTCTATAAGAGGACTTTTGCCTCCAACTCGTTCACTTTCGTATTCCATGCTGATGAGGGCATAATAAGCCCGAAACTGCAGTCCATGGATCGAAATGAACGAGTTGGCGGTGTATTGCATGTTCCTGCCTTAGCCCTTGCTTAGGGGTGGTTATTCACTGCTTTATACCCGAGCTCTGCCTTAAAATTTACGAGTTGTCCCGTTCCCATGTGCGCTCGCTCGCTGGCATTCTAATTTCACATTAGCTACCAGTTTTTCTCGGCTCTCTTTACTCTATAAGAGGACTTTTGCCTCCAACTCGTTCACTTTCGTATTCCATGCTGATGAGGGCATAATAAGCCCGAAACTGCAGTCCATGGATCGAAATGAACGAGTTGGCGGTGTATTGCATGTTCCTGCCTTAGCCCTTGCTTAGGGGCGGTTATTCACTGCTTTATACCCGAGCTCTGCCTTAAAATTTACGAGTTGTCCCGTTCCCATGTGCGCTCGCTCGCTGGCATTCTAATTGCACATTAGCTACCAGTTTTTCTCGGCTCTCTTTGCTCTATAAGAGGACTTTTGCCTCTAACTCGTTCACTTTCGTATTCCATGCTGATGAGGGCATAATAAGCCCGAAACTGCAGTCCATGGATCGAAATGAACGAGTTGGCGGTGTATTGCATGTTCCTGCCTTAGCCCTTGCTTAGGGGCGGTTATTCACTGCTTTATACCCGAGCTCTGCCTTAAAATTTACGAGTTGTCCCGTTCCCATGTGCGCACGCTCGCTGGCATTCTAATTGCACATTAGCTACCAGTTTTTCTCGGCTCTCTTTGCTCTATAAGAGGACTTTTGCCTCTAACTCGTTCACTTTCGTATTCCATGCTGATGAGGGCATAATAAGCCCGAAACTGCAGTCCATGGATCAAAATGAACGAGTTGGTGGTGTATTGCATTATCTTGCCGATTGCACCCGCGTTCGTCTATTCCTCTTATGTCCTCGAATCTTATCATCACCCTGAACTAGTCAAGCGTGAAATGCGATAAAGCAATGACGTCGAAAAGCGAAGCTATAGTCCGCCATTTGTGGTCCAGTATATGCCTCCATTCTTACCCACATTCTCAGTCAGCCATTTGTAGTCTCACATAAGCATTTTGTACAAGGGTGAATCAGAAACCCATTTAAGTCGGATTGGTTGATTTTTTTTACATCGGAACCACGTGTTTTTTTTTTTTTTTTTTGACTCTTTCGCGAACAATTTTTCCTTCGTACACATGAAAATGATTCTTAATTAAAATATGTGTTTACAAATGCGTCATGAGTCCTTTTTAGCCTACTTTTCTGTTGAAGTTAAGGAAAAAAGAAATGAATCAAGACGTGAAAGGTGACTTAACGCATCGGAAAAATATCGCATTATTTATTTCTTTTCTTTTATTTATTTCTTTATTCATTTTGCAGACCATTTTCTTCTTGCAAAAATTATTCATTTGAGACAGCATTTATTAATTGTTTAATTATTTTTAATTGTTGACAAATGATAAAAAATAAACTTCAAGATATTTTATTTAGGAACGAGTTTTTTTGATTGATAAAATGCGTTTTGATGCCCCTTTTGCTTTTTTAATTCTTTTTTCAAAACAATTAAGGAATTTTTCTACGGAAGAACTATAATAGCATTTTTTTTATAGATGCTACAACTTTATTATTTTGTTTACTTTTTACTCGCCTATTTCCTCAGATGAGAGAGGCATCTTTTGTTTTTAGAAATCAGCTTTGCGTAATAAAAAGGTATGTGTGACATAATTTGCAGTCTGAGATAATTAAGGAAATATTGATCGGATGCTAAAATGCCAATGTTGGTATACGGGAAAGAAGGTTCGATTAGCTCTTGACGGAACTTCTTGTTCTTTTTGAAATTTTAACAATCATTTGTTCAGAAGTTTGAACAGTTCAAATTTTCTTAAGAGAAGTGCTTATGGGAAAATTTAAGGCAAATATAGATCCCTAAATTGAAGACGAAGTTGCTTTAAACAAACTTTGTTAGAAAGCACTCTTTATGAAGTTTTTTTTTTTTAATTATTATTTTACTTCTCTTTAGAGTATTTTTTGAGCAGTTCAAATAGCTTGAACTTCCGCCAATGAACGATTTTCTAACAGAAACGTGAAAGTTCAATGAAGGAGAAAAAAGTTACTTATAAAAATCGATAACAATTCTTCGCACTCGTAGACTGCGAAGTTCGTAGAAAAATAACCAACTCCTGGCTCCGACTTAGAAGTCAGAGTTTTAGGAAATTCAACTACGACTCCATCTCAGGAAAAAAAATAATTTTAACTTACTACTTTACTTTTGGAGACAGAAAATAATGGAAAATTCGAAATTCTTTATTTTTTTATCAGAAAGAAAGACCTGTGCCTGTGCAAACCGCTTTTTTTTTTTTTTATGAACAGTATTCATTAGAGTAGCGTGCATAACCTGCGGTCCGCTAGTGCATTTAGTTTCTTCTTGTGTTGAAAAGTGAAAAAAAAAAAAAATAAAGCAACTTAGAGGATGAAAGAAAAAGCAAAAGAAGGTTTTCCTGGGAAGATTTTAAACTATACACAGACACCATATAAAAACACTCCAAAATTCGTTTGAAGAAAGATTTCAGTAAAGAGTAGGTCTGAAAATTTCAATTTTCAATTACTAACTAGTGGACTTTTTATACTTTTCTATGCACTGGTTCAGCAAACCTAATGATTTTTATAGTAACAATCACAGCGAAAAAAAATTGAAGGAAAAAAGAACAGCATTTTGAAATATGTTACATATTTTTTAATATGTCATTGCTCAAGGCCTATGTTTCTAACTTGTATGTTAAAAATCTCACTTGTTTGACTTTTATATGTTAAATGTTTTGGAATTTTGGTATTTTTTGTGTGTGTTTTCGATACCACGTGTGAAACGTAATTTTAGGGTTTACGTATAATTTTTCCGCTATCTTTTAGCATCGGCTTTCAGGTTACGATATTTCTTCTTCTTTTTGGAGTAGTGCATCATACAAACTATATTGAACAAGAATACAAACTTATTTTTCAAATAAATGCGAACATTTTTTAATTTTCGCACTAACCACGTGGCGAATGGATATTTTTCGTAAAAATTATCTCTTTTAGAGTACTTGTTAATTAAGCTCTTGAAGATGGAATTAGTTGTCTTGCTGACCTCTGATATATGCAAATCAAATTTCTAAAAGTTTGGACTTTTGGAGCTCTAAAAATTTTTACCTCCATGATAAATTAATATTAAGGAAAATGCAAGTATGTTGAGAATTTCAATTGTCAACAATGAAGCCATACTTCAAAATCGGTGCATAATTTTCAGTCACAGCCATCCAAATGCAAATATTGATTTCATAGCATTTCTCGGAATTTTTAGTTTATATAATGTTTGTAATTTTTTGATATCATTACTTTTCATTAACACATCATTTTGTTTGGTATTCATATAATATCCAGCTAATGGAATAATTTTGTCTTCACACTGTGGCCGACTTGCTTTTGCGCTGTTTGCTGTTTTGCCATGAGTTCTTTTGGATCTTATTTTGCTAAAATTACATATTGATTTTGTATTGCTGAATAAAAAGCTTAATTTCTTTAGTTTCAGTAAGTGATAAAGTTCAACATTATTTCAGCACAAAATTGCAAAAATATTGCATACATGTAACCACTTTTTCAAAACATGCAAAATTTTCAGCCTATGATGGTTAATCAACGGTCATTAGAAAGGCTAATTAGCATCCAGTAGCTCATAACCTTTTCTTCGCTGAAAAGGTTTACCTTTTTATTCTGAATCATGTATATACAATATTTTGCAGTTTCGTGTTTTAAATAAAGTTATTATTTTTTCCCCAAGAAGTCATTTAGTGAAAAGAGTTCATATTTCAATTAACATAAATTTTTCTTACATTTATTAACATCATTAAAAAAACTGGTGCATGCTACCAAGCTCGTCACTTTTTCAATTTTCCAGGGACCAAAGGATATGTACTCAATGCAAATTATGTGACAAAATTATTTTTAAAAAAAGGGACAATTTCTCAAAACCTGGGAGAGAGGGGGGAGGGCGATTACCCTTCATGACCCCTCAAAATGACAGACTTGAATACGGCCCTCCAATAGAGCTCATGTTACGTGTATGACCCTTCACTGAAAAAGGTTGTGCACCCCTACATTAGAGATTACTTTTTATTATTATAACTTTTTTATTTATTTCAGTTTTTTTATTTATTTCATTTTAAGCAAAGAGCGGGGGAGGGGCGGGGGAATAAAATCCGAAGTACATTCTTTTTACAGTAAAAGAGAAAATCTGAAAGTTTTTTTTTCTTTTTGTAAAGTGTATTTATTTTGATGTTCTTTTTACTTTTTTTCTCCTTTTTTTTAAACTCAAAGCACCTTGCGAACTTCCGAAAAAAAGAAAAATCATTTCATATGCTTTGTTAGGGTTTTAAAACTAAAAACAAGTAATATGAAAAAGGGTTTTATTTTTTTTTTATTATTTTTTTAAAGCCAATTCCTACTTAATAAAATTATTCAAAGAAGTTCACCAATCTGTAATATGCCTTGCATATAAAAATATTACTTTCAAAATCGGAGATACATTTAAATAAAAGCATTTTTCAACTATAACCGTGGTCAACAATGAATTTCCAAGTGAAGCCTCACTTACATTTTAGCAGGAAATTTGTTTTAAAAAATATATATTTCACGTTCTAATTACCTCGGAACATTGTAAAAATTGCTTCTGATGCAGAAATTTCTTCAATTTTACTTAATAAATTCAAATTAAAAAAGAAAGCTTATGATCAATATTACGGAAATTTTAAGGAGTTTAGACGTAACTTTATCTTGTGCACAAAATTGTATGAAAATCAGATCATGTGGTGTTCATAGATAATGATATGGAGAGATGAAAAGTTTCAAGATCCATTTAGTATACAATTTGTAAAATAATATGTTTTTCCATTTTTTGCCGGAAGCATAGACCTTTTTAAATTGTTAAAAAGTAATGAAATTTGTATAGCAATACTTTATATGTATATTACTCACATAAAATCAGGGACGAATTTTTAAATTTCTCCCATTCTTTCTCTTAGTGTGCAGCAGAGTTACACAGGGGTACACAGAGTATAGAGTTACAGGGTAAACGTTTATAAAACTGGTTTGACATTCCAGTCACGGTTGCTCACCATTATCCTTCCCCTCAATAGCCGCACAGGGATCTACCTGACCCCTGCTTCTCCATTGTAAACGGGCAGGTGTACTCTATTGTTTAGTTCTGAGGGCAAAACAGGAAAAGGTCAAAAGGGAGTCCACCATCTTGCCTTAGCCCTTGCTTGGGGCGGTTACTCAAGCTAAAAAGAGTCACTCTCAAGCTATTTTATATTTTTCAAGGACGTTTCCACAACTTTCCAGTGATTTCTTATTCACGTATTTTCTTTGGGGAACCACACACAAAATGCAAATGTTACATGGAGGTCATGCATTAATTATGAAAATGTTTTGACCAGGAAATGTCGCCAACACTCGCCAAGCTCACCTACAGCAAGCGATTTCCTGCCAAATATGATGCAAAGCAGGTAAAACAATTTATCGGTTAAATTACATCAGAACTACGATTATTTTTACCACAGATTCATGGGATTAATACTAAATTTAACACATTGAGAATAAAACAACATAAAAATATACTCTATTTGCAAAATTTGTAACAATATATTACTAATTCTAACTCAGTAGTTCATATAATAGTAAGACTTTTATGATTCCTTCCTCCGGAAGTGAATTCTGGCTGCTCTAGTGTGTATACAAAACCCGTAAGAACCTACGACAGAGATTAAAGGGATAAACGTTCATGCAAATAATTTCATGGTGGAAATTCAAATTTAATTTCTCATCAGATGTTCTCGAAAGTATTTTTATGCAATGTATATGTTTATTCAAAAAATGAAAAAGAAAATTTCAGAGAAAACAACATATTGTTTTCTAAAATGCTGTATATATAACTCATTAATATAAATAAACGCGTTAATTAAAATAATTTTAAAAAGACTTTTTACGTTTTGTTTAAAGAAATTCTTAGCATTTGCTACGTAGGGTTAGATTAAGGGAAAACGCCGTATTATGGGGGATACCGTATCATGTGCTGCGTCTTCAAGCATAAAAAAACAGCTAGCCACGTAGTTAGAATGAAGAAGCATGCTCAATGAGAGTGTACATAAATTTGTTTTAACCCATTAATGCCTAGCGTCCCTTTTTAGGTACGGTCCAAAAAGGGATCTGAATTTCCCCAAAATGAACATTTCAACCAAATAATAGTGTTCAATTAGTACCTTGGTATTGTTTCAATTCGTTATTAATAGATTGCAGCAGATAACCATTGTAAAGTGTGTTCTGTAGCAGTTTTAATATGATCTTTATCAAAAATGACATCGTTCACAATCTCAAGAAAAAAAGCTAAGTTTTCAAAGTTATTCCCAGCTTCCCAGTTTATGTTAATTGCTGATTTTATTTCTTCTTATAAAATGTCTTTTTAAATATTATATCGTAGGCTGAAAAAAATTTTAGTAAAAAAAGTATGTACCCTCTGGGGTCTATCGTAACTTTTGAGGGACGATTTTTCTTTCCTTAATAAAAAAAATATTTTTTACATAATATTTTTTTATCTTTTTTCCTGTTCATTAAACACTGTTTGTAACCAGTATACACAATATCTTTGGATAAAAAGGAGTCAGGTATTAATGGGTTAATTTAGCTCAACTTCAAGTGGCGTTTTTATAGTATTTTTTCATTTGTACTGCTCTGATGAGTAGGGGAGACCGGGGCAAGATGACGATGCTAAGAATCGTTGCTTATTATTCACTCATTTTTAAGGATGGTAAAATTATTTTTATATGAGGCGTTAGAGTAGTCCTTTGTAGCCTAAAATATATTACCAATTATTTTTTGAAATTAAAAAAAAGTATGATTTTCTTATGTTTTCATAACCTTAACAATTCGCCATCTTGCCCCAGTACCGGGGCAAGATGACGACTCTATAAAAGGTGTGAAATTTTTATCTTTTAAATACGTTACATGGTTTAACAAATGATAAATGTGTTTCTACATTTTAGAAAGCATTAAATTAAGCATTGTAAAGTAATATATATACTACAAGGGTTTAGTAGTGTCAGCTAACAATAGTCGCAAATAAAAATGCCATTTTTCATAATTGGAACAGTCCTCATGCCACCACTCTTGGCGTTTACAGCACTGGATCCATTCTTCTGTTGGAGGATCACAATATACCTCTTTACAAGCAGGACATCTTCTTACATCATCCTTTGAAGTTCATGCCACTGGGTTGCTTGGCCTGATTTTTTCTGACTTCGGGCTAAGGGAACAAAGTTTGAGTTTTCTTACTCCTTTTTTTGCTTCACGTTCTTCTGTCCTCTGTTTTTTTTTAGACAATCCTTTTTTCTCTCTTTCTTCTAGCAGTTCTTTGACGGGTGAGCTCGTAAGGATACTTGAACTCATTTTTTTGTTTTTTCCTTTTTTTGCCACATTGTAGTGCTTTTGGCAATGGCTTTAAATCAAAAACACTTAAAGGCTTCTTTTCTGCACTGGAATCAAGATTTTGTCATCAATTCTGTATCTACTGGATGTTTTATATGTGTGTTTTTTTTTACTAACAGGGTCTGGGGGTTGGCACTATTATTTTCACTTTCCCTCTTTAACAGCGTCAAGATCAGTTGTTTTTGAAGCAGCTGAAATCACGATCGTCTGAAATACAAGAGAATTATGCGGCTCGGATCCCACTTCTCTGAAAACCTTGAACTGCATTTGCAATTGTTGCGGCTTTAAAGTAAGCTTATGCAATGCTCAATGTTCACCAACATTTTTATCTGTGATTGGTCTGCCCTGGATGAGTGACCATATAGTTGTCACATGCTTGACTATAATACATTTTTTTAATGGGCCGAAAAAGTGCCACATCACAGAGTTTGGAGACGATGAGATGTATGGGGAGGAACCCAACTATGAATAATGAATTTTTCTCTGCAATATAATATAGCCTGCAAAGATATGTGGGGATGTATGATTATCAATGATCAAACAGGAACAGGGGATTCTTTGTTTGACTGTTACGTGTTGATAAAAGTGCCTAGTCAAAAAAGAGACAAAAGTTATCCTCATTGACTCCAGCCGGTTATCACTACAGTGACCTCTAGCAGTTTCCTGGAGGGGCTATTCTCGATAAAGTTCAGGACGCATGCGTTTTCTGGAAAAAATCAGGAACAGGTGGCAGGTAAAAGCCAGTGGCGCCTATGCACACAAATTATTGTTACATTCCTTCCTCTTTTTTGTTGAAACAATCTGCGAAACTCTTCTGGATCCTGTAGGACTGATTACCATAGGCAGCTTATTAGGCACAGTGGACAGACCTTCAGGTACGTTTAAACGCCTTTGCGGCAGCCAGGCAGCTCATACGTCCTTCTTTAACTTTTTCAAGAGCTGACATCATAGAATCTTGCCTCCATTCTCCTCTTGAGGATTTCATCTTGTAATGGTCGAGACCATATCTGAATATGTCATTATATATGTATCATTACCAAACCATTAGCTTGCTCTTC